>JAWQEG010006113.1:0-35000 GCA_033782935.1 Petrolisthes cinctipes
CAAACGCGTACATAATAATATTATAAAATACAGTTTACAATATAATTAATGTAACTTCAAAATGCTAAAAAAACATAGCTCAAGGAATGTAGCTGTGGTGAGCATTCTGGTGGTTATCACTCTTTAATTAACAAATAAGTATAATTATATAACCATTAAACTAAAACATGGAAACGTTTTGACCCTGTGAGAAAAATTAACGAATATGTATAATTATATAACCATTAAACTGAAACATGGAAAGAAACGTTTTGACCCCTGTGAGGAAAACTGTAAACGAGATGAAAACAAACTCTACGAAAATTTTGAGTGGAGTTTCGTGTTTTCATTATTTTCCGTCGAGTACCTTGTTCATAATTTACCTTCAAGTACAAGAAAAGAATAGGTTAGGTGATCTAGTGGCAGGTGTACTTTAGCCCATAAGTCTCCAATCAATATACAGCCGTTTAGAGTAGATAATAAACTTGGGGCTCGACGAAAAAAGAAAAAGAAAAAAAAAGAAGAAAAAAAAAAAAAAGTTACAAATGAATGGTGAGGCGGTGCTTGCCTTGTTTGGTGTGCGTGCGGGTTTGACTGGTGGTGGAAGTACCGGTGTGTTTTTAGTTTTTTCTATACAGTAAGCTATTAAATCAGGTTGTGGCAGCGTACGACCTGTCTGAATCAATCACTCGCTATTTTCCTCCTCCTCCTCCTCCTACCTCCTCCTCCCTCCTCCCTCCTCCTCCTCCCTCCTCCTCCTCCTCCTCCTATCTCAGATGAGTTTCAATATACATACATGTAAAGTATTTTATGTAGGAAACAACGATACAAAAGTTAATGACCAGATGAATGGCGCTGTATTTTCAAGCGTGGAAAAGAAAAAAAAAAAAACTTGGTATAATCATTGCGACAGGAGACCGAAACCAAGCCTCCACTGTAACACTCGTGATACATAATTTCTGACCAGAGTGTGAGGAGCAGAAAGCTTCGAATCGCCTGGTATTGTTCATTTCCCCACTCAGTACACATATAGAGGCTGAGTTCGAATGCAGGGTATGTGTGGTGCCTGCCGTTCGTCTCTGGTCAGGGATTATGTATCACGAGTGTACCGAAGTAGTAGAAACAGCTACCAAACTAGTCGAATTTATATGTAGGATGAGCCTTCGAATTCAACTAGGAAATAACTATCCTTACACCATATAACTCGCTATAGTACAGCCTCTTTAACTCTATGTAATTTCTCAGCTTCTTTATATGTAGGATGAGCCTTCGAATTCAACTAGGAAATAACTATCCTTACACCATATAACTCGCTATAGTACAGCCTCTTTAACTCTATGTAATTTCTCAGCTTCCCTCTAGAAACTCATTCATCACTCATTCTCTTGCCATTGTTTTTTCTTTACTCTTCATTTCCCCACTACCCTTCTCTTACCCCTTTACCTTTTTACTTTCTTTTCGTTCTTTTCGAGTCCCCCGTCCTATCTCCATCTTCACTGTTCCTTCTTCTAAATTCCTTCCATCCTTTCCCCTCCATTTACTCTCTCCCATCCTCTCGTATACTCTTCCCTCTCTCTCTACAGTCCACCCTTCCCCTCCATCCCTTCCTTCCTTCCTTCCTCTCCGTACCTACCCCTTCCCTCCCTCTATACCCTCTCCCCTCCTCTCTTGGTTAACGAATAGCCTATAATATTGCCGTAATAGCAAGGGAAGGCATGTTTTAGAGGTGATAAAGCAGTCCAGTCAGCCATTGAGAAGGGTGGTGTTGGCGTGTGCGTGCACAACATAACTCACACACCAACCTCTTCTTCCCCACAGACCTGCACCACATCACTCCCTTGTCTCCCAAAGTACGAGGAAAATATGGATTCGTTTTTCCCTCACTATGGTTGTGTGTGTGTGTGTGTGTGTGTGTGTGTGTGGACAAGTTCTTATGCGTGTACTCTCTCATGTGAAGCTCTAGTCTAGCCGAGACGAACCTAAGATTACTGGATCTAACCCACAGTAATAGCCTAATCTCAGGGCAGGTGGTCGAGTGGTTAGCATACTGGTCTCATTATCCAATACTGGACACGATTACGCAAACGGATAAAACGCTTGACCACCGCTCGAGGCAGCAGGTGTCGTATTTAACATTTTCTTAAAAGACTTAAAACCACCAACCATTCTATGCATATTTTTTTTTTTTTTTTTTTTAATGCTCCCCTTCTCTAGATTTGGAGATCTGACACTATGGACCGACTCGACGACAGTACACTTTTCTTTTTATACACATTTAACAGGCACTTGTGGAACATCAGAGGGGTGTACCAGTTGGGCATAAGATACTGCAAAGTTAATGATAATGGGAGTCAACACCTAGACTATTATAGCTGGAGGTGTGTAGTGGCAGGGTCAGGTCTGTTCTACTTGTGGGTACAGTTGGCAATCAGTTCTCGTTGGTTCATGTACCATTGTTGGCTCTGATACTCTTTATTACTCTTCTATGAGGATGTTTCTAAGAAGGTCACCAGGCATCAAGTTAGAGGCGTCAAAACATCCCGAAAGAGTAAATCGGAGAAAATTAGATTTAGCCATATGACCAGAGGACAAAGACATCCATGGCCATGCATGTTGTGAAGCTCCACACGGTTGGCAGAACTATCAAGGATTACAAAAAGATAAAAACAAATGGGAATGTCCAGACTGTAACCTATGAATGAAGTGTGGGGTCCATTTAATAGATTGCATATGTAAATCAACTGCTGTGAATTATCCATCATAGCGACGGGAGACTTGATGTCCTCCATGCAGTCGCGTGCTGGGAATGGTACTTAATTAACCTTGCTTTAAAACATAGGAAGAAAATCAAGTTAAATAACATGTGCATCGAAGAAAGAAAAGAAAAAAAAAAAAAAAAAAAAAAGAAGAGAGAGAGGAGAGAGAGAGAGAGTGAGAGAGAGAGAGAGAGTTAGAGAAAATGCGTGAACATATTCCCCGTATTGTTTTAGAGTTGGGACTAGGTGTTGCCGCCTCGACCGCAGCGCCAGCAGTCCCAATTGGCCCCTGGCTCCTCCATCACGGGTCTGGTGCTTGTGGTAGACCGCACCTTGTCGACTAGCGCGTGGCTCACCCTTGTTTATGTAGACCCCCTTAACTCTCTCTCTCTCTCTTCTCTCTCTCTCTCTCTCTCTCTCTGCCAATCACCTCTTTCTTTCTTTACTTCCAACTCTCTCTCTCTCTCTCTCTCTCTCTCTCTCTCTCTCTCTCTCTCTCTCTCTCTGCCAATCACCTCTTTCTTTCTTCACTTCCAACTCTCTCTCTCTCTCTCTCCTCTCTCTCTCTCTCTCTCTCTCTCTCTCTCTCTCTCTCTCTCTCTCTCCTCTCTCTCTCTCTCTGCCAATCACCTCTTTCTTTCTTCACTTGCAACTCTCTCTCTCTCTCTCTCTCTCTCTCTCTCTCTCTCTCTCTCTCTCTCTCTCTCTCTCTCTCTCTCTCTCTCTCTCTCTCCTCTCTCTCTCTCTCTCTGCCAATCACCTCTTTCTTCATCTTCACTTCCATCTCTTTCTCATCATTTCCTCTTCACTTCGCCTGGATGTCCTTCCCTCTCCTTCTCTTGTTCCTAATTGTCATTATTATTATTATTATGATATCTTCCATCTTTTTTTCCTTGTCTCCTCCTTTTTTTTCTTTGTCCTCTTCTCTTTTTCCTCTTCCTTCTCCTTCTTTCTTCTCCCTCTCTTTCCCTCATTGTTCTTTATTCTCCTACATTTCTTTCTCTCTTCCTCCATTTCTATCTCTCTCATCATCTCTCTCACTCTCTCATTATTTTCTTTCCCTCTCCTCATTCTTCTTACTTCTTCTCTTTCTGTTTCCTTACCTCTCCCTCTTTCGTATACCCATTCTCTTCAGTCCTTTTTTTTCTTTTATTTTTCCACCTCTTCCTTCCAACCTCTTTCGTCCTTCCTCCGGAACTAAGTCGACCTATTCTTGACCAGCTGTTTCTCTCCCTCCCAAGTTAGCCTTCCTCTCTTGTCTTATTCTTTCTTCGTTGTTATGTTCAGATTCTTTTCTTCGCTTACATTAATTTCCTCAATTTGTCTGCTTCCTATTTTTTTTTTTCTAGATAACTTCGTAAATAATTACGTCCTGACTTTATCTCAACTAACTCCTTCCAGTCATGTAATATTTAGTCATGTATCATTTATATATATATATATATTTTGTTACTTTTGATGTCTTAGTCTATTTTTTTCACCTTGTTCATATTCTTATTGCGTTGGCTATCCCTTTTATCTTCGTTTAAGTAATTTTTGTAATTTGTTCAATTCGTCTCCATTTTCTCAGAATTCCTAACGCGTGATTTATCATCCATTATCTCATTTACTTGTCTTCATTTATCATAACCCATTCTTCTCTATAATATTTCCTCTTCCTCCTCCTTTACCGTCTAAATTACTCTTGTATCCTATCTATTCTTTTGTTGTCTCCTTTAGACTGCTTCCTTCTTCCTTTCTTTTATTCTCCACTTCTTCTTTTTTCACCTGTTCTTTCTTTAAAATTCTCCTTTTCTTTCCTCCCACGTTCACTAATTCTTCCTTTTGTTTTCTATGTATCTTACCTTCCTTTTTCCCTTTCATTCAAATCCAGTTATGTTTTTATCACCTTTTTTATCTCCTTTGTTTATCATATTAAATTTTCTTATTTTTATTACCGTACATATATTCCAATTTCAGCCTCTTTCTCCTCTTCCTCACCATCTCCCTTCATAATTATTACATGTTTGATTGTTCTTACATATCCATTTTCCACTTCGACTTCCTATCCCATACTACGCCTCTTCCTTCTCCTCTTCCTCCTTCTCCTTGTTTTCAACCTCCTTTTCATCCAACCATTCTTTTCTCCTCTTCCACATCCTTCTCTTTGCCCACTCACCCTCCTCCACCTCTTCGTTCTCCTCCACCTCCTCTTCCTTCTAGTTCTACTCCTCCTCCTGCTTCTTCCTTCACATTTTCGTCTTCCTCTTCCTTCCACTGCTTCCTCCTCTTCCTTCTTACTCCTCTCCTTTATTCCTTCTCCCCTCTCACTTCCTCCTCCTCCTCCTCCTCCTCTTCCTTCCCGTCATTCCTCAGAGACATATGAGACTATTCTAGTTGGCCAAATTACTTTTTTCACACCATTTCCCTGCCAACTTAGTTCATGTTCCGGCAAGCAAACCAGTCAGGCTCATAAAGAGAGGAAAAAACATACTTGTATCATGCTGTTTACGTTTTCTGTACAGGACTTTTGCATCAGATTTGTCTCTAGATGTTTCTGACTGTTTCTGTGTTGTGTACAGGGTTTTCATACCATTTGGTTTTAGATATCGAAAAACATATAGAATGATTATAGAAAGAAAGCTTTATCAAGACATTTTCCTCAACTATTATGCTATGTTCACCCTTACCTCCTTCTCCTATACTCAAAAACCCTTTCTCTGTCCCGCTCAACTTCCCATCACCTATAACTGCAGCCAACCCAAGGCCCGGTGGAGGAGTAAGAGGTGAGGTGAGGGGACGGCCACCGCCCTGACAAGTGTTACACAGAGAGATAACCCCGACAATCCTCCACAACGTAGAAAGGAAGACAGAAGACCAGACAGACAGATAGATAGATAGATATACAAGCAGACAGACATACAAACAGTAAAAGACAGAAGCATAGATTCACGGAAAGACTCAGAGAGACAGATATAAGACTTAGATACACACACACACACACACTCACACGCACTCACACGCACACGCACACACATACGCAGAGAGAGAGAGAGAGAGAGAGAGAGAGAGAGAGAGAGAGAGAGAGAGAGAGAGAGAGAGAGAGAGACAACCGAACGATAACTTGAAAAAATAATAATCTCCCAATGAAAGACTTCTCCCTCGTCCGTCTCTCGTGTTCCCTTGTAGTTAATCTTTCTCTCTATTCTTAGGCTTTCCTGGCCGTATATTCCATTTTTTTATTATCGTTGGCCTTTTTATCTTTTCAAGTGGTGCTCGCCGATGCGGTTGAAACATTATAATTTTTTATACCCAGGCGGAAAGGAAAGAAAAGTATAAGATTATTTTGGCGGTGCGAGTTAGACAGAATTGTTCCTCCTTCTTGGATGATGATATTTTTGGGAATAGCCTCGGTGGTTTGGTTTGGTTTGGTTTGGTTTGGTGCTGCAATGTTGACAAGATGACTGACCCCATGATACTTGTGGTGTATTTTCCCTTGGTGGAGTAAACTCGTGCGGCGTTCACCTGTAGTAGGCTAGTCTATATAGGTCCTGGTGGAGGTAATAGTGACTGAAGTCTTTATGGAAGCCATATTTTGTTGTCGTCAAAATAAAGGAATAAAACATTAACTTTCAACATGCGATTTTCTTACATGGGTTTTGTTACTGCAAGGTTAAGACAGACTCTCTTAAGGACCCTGTGATGTAGTCAGAAAATAGGAGGTTGGGGAGTCCTTCAAACATTGCCACGAAACACCACCTATATGGAAGGAGTTTGTTTCGTGCATGGTCAGGAGGAATCAAAAGCCTCCAATTTTTATACACGATCACAGGGCCCTTTAACCTTGTGTTTACTGTAGGCCATTAGGGGAATTGGAGGCTCCAGATTCCCCTAAGTTACACTAAGACACGCGTTGCTTCAGTACAGCTCGTGCACGGTTGTTCGTTTCCTGACATAGACTGGATGCATCGCTAATTTCAAACTTGTTGACTAAATTATGGAACTCTCAACATTAATTAATTCTCCCTCGCCTCACATTTAGAAAGTGGTACAATGACACGCCACTCATAGACACCTCAGCTCTTCATCCATTCACAGTGAAAAGGAGCTAAAACTTTGTCATTGATGGAGGATATATTAGAGAGATTGTTATAAAGTCATTCTGCTTGTTGTCATCCACTAATACTTGTATGTGTGTGTGTGTGTGTGTGTGTGTGTGTGTGTGTTACGATCCGACTAAGTTCTGCAGATAATTATTAGCACTTGGGTAGAAAAAGACCCACTTAGCACAAAAGAGTACTTTGAGAAATTCCCCTGTACTGTGTAGGTGAGGTTATTGCTGACTATTTTCTTGACGGTATTGTGTGAACCAAGGGCTCATCATGATAACACTTTTACCATTCAGGGGAATTTTATACAAGGATTGCCTATCGCCTCTTAGCTCGCAGAAATATAAAAGAAAGTCTATAACCTTGAAAAAATTTAGAGGCGAGATAGTGTTACTTACTAAAAACGTTGATTCTTGATGCTCTTTTCGTGGATAGCTATATATAAGTAAAAATTATTGTAGCTCTCTTCCGAGTTGAATATTTTGTTTTACTTCCTGGAAAATAAATATTTTTGTGAAAAACAACCTTTATTTGACTCTCTCGGATTTCCTGAAGTCTTTGTTAGAAGAAAATGCTCAGAAATAGACATTGCAGAATTTGGCTTATAATGATATCCAAGTTTCAGTTCGGAAGTACTTATATATAATTATCTGAGTATATCTGAATATATGAATGATGTAGCTGGACAGGTATAACGTAAATCAACATTGACAGATATCTCAAACGGTGAAAATGATAATGAAATACCTTAAGAAATTATATGAATATTACTGTATGATCGAGTGAACTAGCAATTCGCAGTAAATATATGATAGGAAATACCCTGTTATCTGATTTTGGCGAAATTTTTCTTTTGCACCAATCATATCAAACTGTTTTCATGGAATCTGGCAAGAAGAGAAAACCTTGTAGTTTTCATTGCCTAAAATATACAATTCTTTCATCTTTTATTTCTCTTGAATTCTCCAAATACAGTAACAGTTTTCCACATCTTCATTGACACACGATTCATTCACTGCTCCTTTTTCAACATTCTAGGATAGGTGTTTCTATATCTGGCAGTCTCTCTTGTAGGGATATTATTACTTCATGAAGAAGAGAGGAAGAGGTAGGTAGGGGACTGAGAGAGAGCTAGTACTGTTATGCTTTTACAGCGCTGAAGGGAAGAAGATTTAGAATAATTGCAAGGAGAGAGGAGAGAACCAAATATAGGTGGAAGATATAGAGATAGGCGGAGGCACAAAAGGAGAGAGAGAGAGAGAGAGAGAGAGAGAGAGAGAGAGAGAGAGAGAGAGAGAGAGTGCGAGTGCGACTGCGAGTGCGTGAGTGTGTATGTGTGTGTAATGGGTTAGGGGGTAATCAGGAGAAAGGCTACTTATTCAACCCATTAATGCAAGGAAACAGACGAGTAGCACAGAAAAGAAGTAGGATTTCTGTTTTGTTGAAATAGTAGGAAGGAATCAGTGACCCTCCATTTAGTCCACAATAGAAGGTCACCTTAATTAATATCGTATCACTGCAGTACAAGGACGAAAAACAACACCCATCTCTGTTGCTATATGAAGGGTAATAAGAACAAATAGAGTTGAATAATGTGTAGTTGATAACGTTTCATCAAAGCACGTCATATCCAGTTCTTTTCTTTTCCATGTACAGTACTTATAGTTATACCCAGAGTATCTAATCTTTTTAAAATTTATTTGGTGATTATGTTGATTGCATAAAATGGGTTTGACTGCACTCTATATACAGTAAACACCACCTTCCAATAATTCTTGAGCACACCGCATCACACCACACCATGTTTGAGGAAGCGAAGGGAAGGGGGAGGGGAACTGAGGAAGGGTCATTGACAGTGGGTCAGGTAAGAGTGTAACCCCCTGCCTGCTGCCTCCTTGCCTCACAGTGGGTCAGGGAAGGCAGGGAAGGCATGCAGGCAGACAGACAATAATATAAATTTTTCCTTCCTACTTCATCCCGCCTGTTTGTTTACTTTACTGTAGGTCAGAGAGTACAGGAAGGGTAGGTAGGCAGGCATGGGTACAAACATCCCCTTCCTTCCTTCCTTATTTTTACCAGAGGAGCTTCACTGGGTTATTTTGTCTATATAACGGCTGGCTTCACCCTCAACCCACTTTTGTTGGTGGCTGTCACCTTGGCCATCCAGCCCCTTCATCTGCATCCTCCACTCCCATTTGTCATCTGCCTCCTCCTCCTCCTCCTCCTCCTCCTCCTCCTCTTCCTTGACCTCCTCCTTTCTCTCATTAAATTTGCTTCCCCAATTTGTTTCCTCCTCTCTTTCTTTCCACATGTTCATTTAACCTGCTTCCTCCCCCACTATTAGTTTCCTACTGACCTACTACGTCTCTCATTCCATACAGCATAATTCCTCCTCTTTCCCACATGTGTTTTTCATCGTGTTACCTTTGCTCTTGGCTGTTTTCTTTCTATTTTCGATTGTTATTTTAACTTTTCTTTACCGATAATCCTTTTTTCGTTATTATCTGTCGCTCCTTTTAATTCCTACTTCATTCTTTTCCTCCTCCTACACATTTTCCCAATTACTTTTCCTTCTCCTTTATCTCCATCTCTTCCTCCTCCTCCTCAATTTCTAACCTTCATCTTTCTCCTCAGTTACTCTCTCTTTTTCTATTCCCTGATCCTCATGCCTCCCATTTTTCTTTCCCTTCTGCTCTCTCTCTCTCTCTCTCTCTCTCTCTCTCTCTCTCTCTCTCTCTCTCTCTCTCTCTCTCTCTCTCTCTCTCTCTCTCTTGGCGTCTCTGTTGTTTCCCGGTATATTTATGCTTCTCCAAATCAGTCACAGTTGGAGAAATAAAGGAAGAAATCTGGAAGGGAAAGTATGATGGATAAAAAGCATAACAGGTTAATTATGCGTGATGTAGACTCGTTATCCTTTTGTTTCTAGCTTGTATATACCTCTCATCCTTATTATAATTTTAGTGGGAGGCAACTTACATTCCAACTATTCCAACAAGCATACAGTAGTGTTTTAGTCTCGATGGTCTGCTTTTGGACACACATTTTGAAGTGGTGTGTCTGTCGTCTTCATTCTACCGACCGACTAAATGCCTCCCCATCTTTTTTCTGTCTCTTTACTAATGTTGTTCATGTCTTCTCCAACAATAACTGAAAGAAAGCTCCTCTTCATTGTTTTTATAGTATAATATTCGTACATATGTTTTTTCTACTACCTATTTTTTTGTTCTTCGCCATTTATTATTTGCTTTCCTCTTAACACTTTTATTCGCTTATGATTTCTATTGTCTTTCAACTCTATTAATATAAGGTATAAATTCAAATACTGATATTATGTATATCACGAAGGGTAAAATACTGAAATTATGAGATAGTTCCTCCTACATATCCTGTTGGCCACTGGTAACACTCCGGAATTTTCTAAACAGACTAGTAAATCAGCATTTTTTTTTTTTTTTTTTTTTTTTTTTTTGAAATGTGCGGAGATTTCGGTAGTACTTCAGTATGTCTACGAGAAGGGATTATTGTATACATATGTGTACAATTTTATATGTTGTGTTATGTTTAGGAGAGATGTGTGTGGGTTTTTTTTTTCCCCGATCACCAGTTGTTCCTCAGTTTTATCTTTATTCCAAAGCTGAGATTCTACTTACAACTCTGTAATCAACCGAATGAGCTTCTCTCCTGGCTGGCTTACCTAAACATTACAATCAACGTGTCATAGACTTGCTTAAATACCGTCATTGGTGATATTTCCGTTATGCTATTCTAATGTACAGACAGACTGTATTCCAAGGCACAAGTTTCTTTCAGAAGGTATATATAAAATTAATATATTATAATTTTTTTTTTTTTTTTTTCTAATTGAGGAAGCTGTTCGTGTGGAGTAGGAAAATTTTGTACTTTTTGTTCTATAGAGAATATATATGAAATTTTAATTCCCTATTATTTTATGTGTAAATTTAGATCCCAGGGAAATTTATAGTCTGAATTCCATTGGACCTTGTTATGGTGAATGTTATTAACCTATGCTAGGAAACTAACTCACTGTTCCACTTTAAGAAGCAGAAAAGTATCGGAGATTGGGGAGCCGAATATTTTTTTAGAGACTGTATAGTACTCAGGTCAAGAATATTAATATAAACTGTACACAGGTTAGTAATATTGATATCAACTGTACACTGGTTAGTAATATTGATATCAACTGTACACAGGTCAGAAATATTGAAAGAAACTGTACACTGGTCAGGAATATTAATACCAACTGTACAAACCCAACATGTGTAGTGGCTGCAGCTCTGAGGTCCCTGGTGGTTGAAGTCGTACCAGCTACTCCTTCACTTCCCTAAAAACTGCATCACAATCCCTATATAACTGCATCACAAACTCCTCACCTCAATCCCTATATAACTGCATCACAAACTCCTCACCTCAATCCCTATATAACTACATCACAAACTCCTCACCTCAATCCCTACCTGCATCACAAACTCCTCACCTCAATCCCTATATAACTGCATCACAAACTCCTCACCTCAATCCCTATATAACTGCATCACAAACTCCTCACCTCAATCCCTATATAACTGCATCACAAACTCCTCACCTCAATCCCTATATAACTGCATCACAAACTCCTCATCTCAATCCCTATATAACTGCATCACAAACTACTCACTTCAATTCCTTGCATCCATCCATTCCTCTATAGTTCTGTATATGTGTTTGGCCTGCGTGTGGAGTGGAATGATAAGTTGGTTGTATCCCTCCCAAGTGAGACTAAATAAAATACCTGGTTCCTTTGCTCAGTCGCTTCCTTTTTTTTTCTTTTTTTTCATCTTATAGAATTTTAGGGGAGATTCTCTTGTTGGTGAATTGGTTGGGTCTCTGATTCCTCCAATCTATGCCAGAAAACAGACACCCTCAATGGTACTAATAGGGGATCTGTTTCGTGGCTTAGTTTGTGGAGGAATCAGTGTCCTTCCAATTCCCCATCAAGAGAATCTCCCCTTAATTAAAACTTTAATTTCGCTAATAGTTTCACATTGTCATTAATATTTTTTGCCAGAATAGAGTCGTTTAATATTTGTCAGCATCAAAGCTACTTAATTGATCACCCTTATGGTATTGGATAAGCAAGTAATTATTATAGAGACCTTAGTGTTATTGCAATTTCCATCAAACGTATAATTATAGCTTAGCAGAAAATAGTTTGTTTTGTTCGAAATCTCCAAACTTCATAACTCCAGCAGATCAAGTGAAAACAAGGTGTACATCGAAGCCCTGATGATTATTTTATCGGGTAGATAAAAAATGTTGTGTCATTAAGGGGGGAGTATACTTATGGTACATTAGAGTGCCTCGATTCCCCCAAAGTATGCCACGAAACAGGCCCAGATTAAACAAAAATAATGGTGAACTGTTGCTGGTAATAGTTTGGAGGAATCATTATCTCCAAATATACCAAAATTGTACCCTCCCCTTAACCTGCTTGGTGGGAGAAAATTCTGTCAGAACTGTACGTGTTGCAGACGACGACGACGACGGCAATTGGTTGACAACTTTCAAAATGATTTTCTTATTCACTTTGTGTCTCCTTTTCTCCTTAACAGGTTCTCAATGCACCTGAACGCTTTACCATTTTTGGAGAAGATATGATGATAGTGCAGTTTCGTGTACCGGTAACTCATAGGTTACTACCGTTACTTGAGCTCTCGATCCCTTCATCAACAAAAGAAAATTAGAGGAGAAAAAAATCATTAAATCGTGTTCTGTTACCTCACTATTACCGGTACTCAAACCCTCAATACCTTAGAGAGAGAGAGAGAGAGAGAGAGAGAGAGAGAGAGAGAGAGAGAGAGAGAGAGAGAGAGAGAGAGAGAGCGGCACTATAAAACAAGAACTACTGGTAATTCCTTATAATTAGACATTTAAGTGCAGTGTTGATAAATCTGTAGTAACCGATTCCTCCAAACTATTCCAAGCAACAGAACACCATTACTTTTGTTAATCTAGTCCTGTTCCCTTAGATAGTTTGGATGAATCAAGACTCTCCAATGAAGCAAAAGGATACTGCTCCCTTAACCCAAAATTCCACTGACTGATGAAGCATTACCGTGCTTTTTAGGGAAATATAAAGACCATGGTATTAAATCAAGGAAACACATCTTTTTATGTATTTAATCGCCCCGTGTGCCTTAATTAACCTTTGGAAGTTGGATGTACAGTAGGTGAATGAATTTATAGGCATTTAATTCTTCCAAACTTTGTTATAAAACAGACCACCTGTTTTTCTATAGTAAGTTCTTTGCCATAGTTGAAGGCTTCACTAGGCTTCAGTTCACTCTCATTCTACCATCATTCTAAGTGAGCAAGATTCCGTTAAGCTATCATGAGAAGGATTTTCTCACCACCAACATCACTATTTGATGATTAATTATACTTTGTGTTAACTATACTATGGTCCATTCACGCATTCATCCACTTATACATCCATACACGCAACATGTACACGAGTACACACACTCACACACGCACACCTAAACACAAACACGTACACGCTCACGCAAACACGTACACGCACACAGAAACACGCAAACGCAAACACGTACACGCACACACAAACACGTACACGCACACATAAACAAGTACACGCATATGCAAACACAAGCAAACAAAAACCAATCAAACCAAATCGTCTGATCATTTTCAAATCGTCTTAGTTTTCTCCAATATTTTATTCTACACTTCCTCTCTTTGTTGATTTTTTTGTTCATATTTTCTCTTCGTGATAAGATACATTATTGTCTATTCTTTCTCTCTTGCGGAGTTTATTTTCTCTTTATCCAAACGTCCCCCACTCTTACTTTTTCCTCTCGACAAATTTCCTACGCATGTATCTTTTTTTTTTTTTTTTTTTTTTTTTTCGTATATTCCTCTCCATTGCATATGTTTTTCTTCCATTTTCTGTTTCTTTGCAAGTTTTCATTCCGTTGCAATATCTTTTTCATAGCAATATATTTTGTTTTCAATTAGCCTATGATATTTTTTTTTTCACAAATTTTCTTACCATTACCATTTGTTTTTGTTTTTTCATTACAACATATTCTTACATTGTCATTCTCAATTTCCATATCATTATCTCAATATTATTTTTTTCATCATTGCAATGTTGCTTTTTATATTAGTTTTCATTGCAATTTGTCCATCCATTTAGAATTAGAGACCATCCAATTCACCAATAAGAAAATCTCCCCTTTACTCATTCATACAATT
Source organism: Petrolisthes cinctipes (assembly GCA_033782935.1). NCBI lineage: Eukaryota > Metazoa > Arthropoda > Malacostraca > Decapoda > Porcellanidae > Petrolisthes > Petrolisthes cinctipes. The sequence goes on from JAWQEG010006113.1 coordinate 14,096, forward strand.
TCTCTACTTATTATTCCTGTATATTTTTTTCGTCATTGTAGTTTCCTTTCATGATTTTTTCTACTTTGTTTTGATGCAGGGAGTTCAGTAGCTCTGGAACCAGTAATACCAACTTAATGGGTCACCCGAGATGATTATAATCCATCTCACTGTGTTATTATAATTATTATTTTTTTTTTTTTTTTTTTTTTTTTTTTTTTCATGTCAGTATCCATACATAATTATTTTTATCCTTGTGGGTAGTTATATGCTTCTGAGATGTTTCTTTTCCTTCTTCGTTTTATAAATTTGAACAACGAACGATTTTTCTTCATATTTCCATGTTTATGTTTCTTTTGAAATATTATGATTTCTGGTGTTTTCTGTATTTTTCCTTTTCCAAACACAGTTCCTCCTTTTTATCTCTTATGTTACTTTCATCAGTTTTCTCTTGTATTCATTACTTTTTTCCCGTACGTCGTTTTTCATCCATGATATTATTTTCTAGCTCAACAGCCACGTGCTTTCCCTCTTCACCCGAATACACCTGAAGCTTCTGAATCACCACACCATTGTTAAACTATCCACCTAAAAACTGAGCATTTAGAACTAATCCGAAAGTAACCCTTCAGACAAGACTAACGACTGATGAAATTTCCCTTCGATTCCGCTCCCCAGATGTGTTTTAGAGTGTGGATGTATACAAGTAATTAGTTTCGGGATGCAGACGCCAGAACCAGTATCAATAATAGTCTGATTACACACCCTCCTGGCTACACATCCGTTCGTCATACCTCAGTAAAGTTTATGCCAAATCTTCTTCCTCACACCTGCCTTCAGTCTCACGCTTGGTCTACCAGTCACCACACCTGTCTTTTCTGACCTCGTGATTTTGACCTGTCCTCACGCCCAAGAACCATGAACACAGACTTGCATCAGCCTTCCCTATGCCTGCTTTTACTTCAGATATGACCTGCATGATTCCACGCATCTATAGAATCGTGCTTTCGGACCACATATATATGGAACAAAACCACACTTACTCAGTTCCCTCATCTCACTGAACTGTTTTGCATCTGTACCCCATATACCGAACAGCTGCACAATTCTCGCACTTGTCCCGTCCTGACACCTGCCTTAGTCTTCCACCTGCCCTGTCTCTCACACCTGCCATGCTTGGTGTCTGGACTCGTTGTTTCACCTGCCCCGTTTCAAACCTGCCTTCTGTCATATACCCTACCTATAAAAAGCCCCCATTAAAACCACAACACACACTTAACCTTCTTCAACTCTGACCTACGCCACACCTGCCCTCCATGCATCTGCTTTCCTCCAGTATGAAATCATTGTTTGTTGCATCTGCTTTCCCGTGCATGAATCCCTCGTAACATCTGCTCAGAATCGTATATTATTTCCAACTGATGTGCTTTGTTTAACTCTGGCTTGGAACTGTTCTGTCTTCAATTTTTTTGTGTATATCCCTCTCTTACAGAATTGTCTCATCATCGCATATCATTGCCAGTCGTGCATATTCAACCCTTGCATTTTGCCTGCCATAATTTTTTGCCTTGTTATTATATCTGTGCCTGGTCATATCCCTGCCTTCCTGCCCTTTGTATCAATGCAACCTTGAATCAACCTTCCCTTTCTTATGTACTTTTTCTGTGTCATTGCCAAACCTCGCAGCCACCCTACCTTGCCCCTGACTTACCTCTCTATTGACCTCGGATTTTTTAATCATTTCCGGCTACACGGTTTGGACTTTGGATTTAGTGACACTCCTCCCAAACTCCTTCTCTCCCTCTCTCTCTCTTCCTCAATCTAACTACGGTACTCTCTGGCAGGCATAAATCCTCTCTTAATCTATCTATATTCTTCCTCTCATGGTCCGTTCTTCCTCTCCCTCCATTCATCTACTTTGTCTTTCTTCTATTCCTAGCTGCTTTGTCTCCTTCTCGGACTTTCTCTCTTCCTTGGTGTAGTATTCATCTACTTTCTCCCTCTCCGACACTCTCTCACTCTCCTCGACTTTCTCTCACTTCCTCCTCATTTATTTCATTATCTGTTATTGTTTTTTTTTCTTTTTATTGGTAAAAGCTTTCCTTTATCTTTTCACACAAATTCGTCAATTTTAATATTCATATAATTTCTATAGTCACTTCAGCTTCTACATCCTTTTATTTCATCTACTATACCTCTTTTCCTGATATTATTCATCTCTCTTCATCTTGATCTACTATTTCCCTCCTCTGTATATTCTTCATTTCTTCTTTTCATCTTCTCCATCTCTCTACTACATCTTTATCTGTTTGTTTTCTTTATTTTATCTAGTTGCACACCCTTGCCTTTTATGTACACTCGCGGTCAGAAATTGTGTCCCGATCCCCTGGCAAGATGAATCGCAAACAGCCTAGCTTTGAACAATAACTGTGCGTCTCCCTACAACACACATTTGTTCAAATCATCAAAGCTTGGCTGGTTGCAATTCATCGTGCCAAGGGATCAGGACAAAAATTTTGTTTATATAAAAAAAATTTATTATATAAATAATTTTTTGTATATAATTTTTTTTTTTATATGTTACTGGACTGGAAGACCTACATCACACCACAACTGCTCGTTGCCTGGTTCGACCCCGAAAAGGATGCGAGGAGAGACCAATACCTGGTCGGTTTTTGAGTGTACAGTGTGTTATGAAGGTCCAGATTCCCTCTTTAATATATTCGCCGTTTGCACCAGTCAAGGATCATTACAAGTTTACAAGATAGCCAATCCTTGAGTGTTGTGGTTTTGACGTAGGTTTCTCAAAGAGTATATATAGCGAGAAAAGCCGGTGCTCAATGTCATTCTTCCAGCATTTCTCAAATTTAATTGTTCTGTGTGAGACCCATTTCTCTCCATTCTGTAACTGGACTAATTGTATCAGACTGGCATTAATTCGGTTAAGTATTATTGTTACTATAAAAAAAAAAATTATATAAATTTTTTTTTATATAAAATTGTTTTTAATATAAATTTTTTTTTTTTTTTTTTTTATATAAAATTTTGTTTTATATAAAAAAAAATTTTACATAAAAAAATTTTTATATAAAAATTTTTTTTATATAAAAATTTTTTTTGTATAAAAAATTTTTTTATATAAAATTTTTTTTATTTAAATTTTTGTTTTATATACAAATTTTTTTATATAATTTTTTTTTTATATACAATTTTTTGTTATATAAATTTTGTTTTATATTAAAAAAAATTTTATAAAAAAATTTTTATATAAAAAAAAATTTTATATAAAAATTTTTTTTATATACAAAAAATTTTTATATAAAAAAAAATTTTATATAAAAAAATTTTTATATAAAAAAATTTTTTATATAAAAAAAAATTTTATATAAAAAAAAATTTTATATAAAAAAATTTTTTATATAAAAAATATTTTTATATAAAAAAAAATTTTTATATAAAAAAAAAATTTATATAAATTTTTTTTTATATAAAACAATTTTTTATATAAAAAAATGTTTTATATAAATTTTTTTTTTATATAAACAATTTTTTTATATAAATTTTTTTTTATATAAAAAAAAAATTATATAAAAAAAAATTTTATATAAAAAAAAAAATTTATATAAAAAAAAATTTTATATAAAAAAAATTTTAATATAAAAAAAAAATTTATATAAAAAAAAAATTTTATATAAAAAAAAAATTTACATAAAAAAAAAAATTATATAAAAAAATGTTTATATAAAAAAAAAATTTATATAAAAAAAAATGTTATATAAAAAAAAATTTTATATAAAAAAATTTTTTATATAAAAAAAAATTTTATATAAAAAAAAATTTTATATAAAAAAAATTGTATATAAAAAAAATTTATATATAAAAAAAATTTTATATAAAAAAAAATGTTATATAAAAAAAAATTTTATATAAAAAAATTTTTTATATAAAAAAAATTTTATATAAAAAAAAATTTTATATAAAAAACATTTTTATATAAAAAAAAATTTTATATAAAAAAAAATTTTATATAAAAAAACATTTTATATAACAAAATTTATATATAAAAAACAATTTATATATAAAAAAAAAATTTATATATAAAAAAAAATTTATCTATAAAAAAAAAATTTATATAAAAAAATGTTTTATATAAAAACAATTTTTATATAAAAGAAAATTTTATATAAAAAAAAATTTTATATAAAAAAAAATTTTATATAAAAAAAATTTTATATAAAAAAAATTTTTATATAAATTTTTTTTTTATATAAAATTTTTTTTTAGATAACAATTTTTTTTATATAAAATTTTTTGTATTTAAATTTTTTTTTTATATACAAATTTTTTTATATAATTTTTTTTTTATAAAAAAAAAAAATTTATATAAATTTTTTTATATAAAAACATTTTATATAAAAATTTTTTTTATATAAAAACCATTTTTATATAAAAAAAAATTTTATATAAAAAATTTTTTTATATTAAAAAACATTTTATATAAAAAAATTTATATATAAAAACAATTTATATATAAAAAAAAAATTTATATATAAAAACAAATTTATATATAAAAAAAAAATTTATATAAAAAAGAATTTTATATAAAAAAAAATTTTATATAAAAGAAAATTTTATATAAAAAAAATTTTATATAAAAAACAATTTTATATAAAAAAAATTTTATATAAAAAAAAATTTTATATAAATTTTTTTTTTATATAAAATTTTTTTTTATATAAAATGTTTTTTTATATAACAATTTTTTTTATATAAAATTTTTTTTATTTAAATTTTTTTTTATATACAAATTTTTTTATATAATTTTTTTTTTATAAAAAAAAAAATTTTATATAAATTTTTTTATATAAAAATTTTTATCAAAAACAATTTTATATAAAAAAAATTTTATATAAAAAAAAATTTTATATAAAAAAAAAATTTATATAAAAAAAAATTTATATAAAAAAATTTTTATATAAAAAATTTTTATATATAAAAAATTTTTATATAAAAAAAAATTTATATAAAATTTTTTTTTATATAAAAAAATTTTTTATATACAATTTTTTTTTATATAAAAAAATTTTTATATAAAAAAAAATTTTATATAAATTTTTTTTTTATATACAAAAAATTTTTATATAAAAAAAAATTTTATATAAAAAAAAATTTATATAAAAAATTGTTTTATATAAAACAAATTTTATATAAAAAAAAATTTATATAAAAAACAAAATTTATATAACAAAAAATTTTATATAAATAAAAATTTTATATAAAAAAATTTTTATATAAAAATTTTTTTTATATAAAAAAAAAATTTATATATAAAAATTTATATATAAAAAAAAAATTATATATATAAAAAAAATTTATATAAATTTTTTTTTTATATAAAATAAATTTATATATAAAAACAAATTTTATATAAAAAAAATTTTTATATAAAATTTTTTGTATATAAGGTTTGGATAACTGTGCGTCTCCATACAACACACATTTGTTCGAATCATCAAAGCTTGGCTAGTTGCGATTCATCGTCCCAAGGGATCAAGACACAATTTCTGACCGCGAGTGTACCTCCACACTTCATCTCTCTATCTTTAAGGGAAGTAATCTGCTAACAAAACAAACCCATATAGTCTCAAAAAGAGTGACGCAGTTTCCTGGAATAGTATTGAATAATCTGCAGCCATTATTCCTCGTAGCAGAATATTTCCCTTGGCCCTACCGGTTGTCGTCCCTTGGTCATTATAAAGGCAATATGAAATACGAAACTATTGCCAATACATATATATATTTTCATGTGCCCTATTATACGGTACTTTCATATTTGCTCCATTGGGGTAACGAATGTCTAGGACCAACAAAATATTAAATGAAATAAAAATAAATAAAGAGAGAAAAGAGAATTTATAGAATGCTTGAAGGTGGAGAAAGCAAAGTCATTAAGAAAACAGGTCTTTGTGGCCCTAATGAGGAGGTTTCCAAGATACTAAGAACAGAGTCAGATCCAGTCGTGGGGGTAAAAATCTTGTTCTGTCTGTTACATTATTATTTAAGATCTTATGCAAGCTCTTGGGCGACGCGACTCTCCTGTGCCTTATATAATCATCTACCGTTTTTGCCAATCATACCATCGATATCGTAAGGTGCGTGTGCCTTGTTTAATTAATATCATTTTTATTCTTTGGATGTCAGTAGTGCTTCCCTACGTCAAGAAACACCGTCTAGTTGCAATCAGAGAAAGTTGCAACAGTCGTCAGCCGTTGTTCAAGCGTTAAAGGCAACATGAAAATTATAATGATTAATCCAACTCCATTTATGAGTACACGGATGTTCTCTCAAAAAATAAACCTACACTGTATACGATCGATATGTTTGCGACGTATTTAATAGAAGGAAAGTATAGAAGAATTTGTCATTCATAAGCATCGTACATTTAATTAAAGGGAAACAACCCATGCATATTGTTGTATCCATACATAATTCTGTATACTCGCCTACCTTGGGATGAGAGATGCTGTTTGTAGTCCCACACATAAACACAAGGTTTTACAAAGGAAATAAAGTATTATACGACGCTTCTTTTCCACGTCCAGGACACATCTATTATCATAGCATATATCTTCATAAATTGGAAAGCGGGAAGCACTACTAGACACTAACAAACAACATAGCGTTTGTGGGTCAAGATCACAGTATGTGTCTCTCATCCATCTTCTCGGAGCTGCAAGTACGAGTAAAACCAAATTACTTAGATATCCGAATCCGAAAAATAGGAGCTTTAGAGCGTAGAACGACTAGAAAGGGTGAAAGTTTAGTTGTTGTTGTTGTTGTTTTCAGTTTTCATTTTCGTGTTGCCATTCCAGTATACCAGATATGATTTTGTAGGCACTGAATTATCTCCATCAAGAAGGGAACTGACCCGAAAAATGTCAGCCAGTTGCAACTCTAGAACTAAATCTCTCTTTTTTTTTTTTATCCTCCCTCCAAAGTTTTTTTTATTAATATCTACTCTGCTTCTTTCGTCTGCGGCAAATGGCCCTATGTATAGCAGGTGCTCGGCAATTAGTTAGGTCTGTTTCGGAATTAAATGTATCATACTCTGTCTTTATCGGTCCTAGTTCCTTTCAGATCAGCTTATAATTATAGAAGTTGGTTACAGGTGGATTGAATGACGGCCAGTGATTGATTTTAGTCCTTAATTAAGGGGGTAATTCGCTTTTGCTACATTGGAGTGCCTTGATTCCTCCAAAGTATGCCAAGAAACAGGACCAGAAGAGCAAAAATAATGGTGTTCTGTTGCTTGGAATAGTTTGGAGGATTCAGTTGCTCCAGATTAATAGTTTGGAGGATTCAGTTGCTCCAGATTAATAGTTTGGAGGATTCAGTTGCTCCAGATTAATAGTTTGGAGGATTCAGTTGCTCCAGATTAATAGTTTGGAGGATTCAGTTGCTCCAGATTTACCAACATAAAATTTCCCTTTAACACATGAATATATACGAGAGTGAAGAAAGTGTGAGGGAGGCGAAAGGTTCCAGAGAGAGGTCATCCTCAGTCAGCTGTGAACATGGCTTAATTGGGGTCCTGAAGCGAAATGTCTTCTTGCTTTTGTTTAATGTCACTGCACATGCTCACGTCTCGCCGGGTTGGACTGTCTCGGGTGAAATTTCTAACTCGTGGTGGTAGAGGGAGTTGAGTTGACTGAAGCGGAAGAGAAAAGTATATATAAATCCCATCATCACTCTGCATTCCCATATTATTATTATCATTATTGTTATTATTATTATTATTATTATTATTTTTATTATTATTATTATTATTATTATTATTATTATTATTATTATTATTATTATTATTATTATTATTATTATTATTATTATTATTATTATTATTATTATTATTATTATTATTATTATTATTATTATTATTTTTATTTTTATTATTATTTTTATAATAATAATTATTATTATTATTATTATTATTATTATTATTATTTCGGAATCGCACTGGTTAAGCTTGAACAGTCTGGATCTGACAAATTCTGCTGCCTAAATCTCATTCTTGCTTAGTGTCTGTCCCATAAGCTATACCAGTATAAAATTTCACCGACACGCTCATACATCATCATTCAAATTCATTCAGCCTGGTAGCCATAAATTTTGTTCGAGCGTCTCTGGGCCTTATGCAGTATTGTTCTATCTGACCTGCAAGGGGTGAAGCGGACAGATATAATCACTGACCTATACAGTATCCTCAATTCGCCCTCCTCACTTTCGTCCGCTTCCTGTTCAATATTCTAAAATCGTTTCAGCAAATTCACCTTCAGAAAGGCAGCTTAGTTTCATAAGATTTAGGGTCAGTAAGGCTAACTGGTATTCATCATTTGCAGCAATAAATTAACCATTAGTACGCTAAACAATATTTCATCAAGAATATCCGTTCCATGGGTATAATCTTGCTCTCTCTCTCTTGTAATTTTCTTTATTCATTAATGAGACTGGGTGATCCTTGATGCTCAGCGGCCGTCAGATAGATAGATAGATCACTTGGCACAATATAATCTTTTTGTTTTCTGTGGTGAGTGTACAGTTGCCTCCACTAGTAACGAGCACAGCGTCCGGTGAGTTTGGTAAAATCTGGCACCTCTGTGTTTGTTTATTCGTGATAATAGTAAATGAACAGGTAGATCTCACTTCTACTTTAGCATCCACCATAAAGACACTATGTAAACAAACACAGTAATACAGTATTTCGCCAAACTCACCGTTGGCTGTGTTCGTTACTAGTTTAGGCAACTTTACCATTTGGGCCCAATGCAGTGTTGTCCTATCCATCATGTAGTGAGAGCGAACAAATACACACTCCTCTTATGTATTCTGTGGTCTTGACCGGGTGAGAGTCGACCCCATGACCTCTATAATGGAGCTTCAGGGAGGCATATTCCTAGTTGTTTGCTCCGGCAGTTTGCACACACAATTTAGCACATCTAATTTTATACACCCAATTCACTACCGTCGGGTTGAGTCAATGAGTACATATATTACAGGTATTCATAGATATTTTCACACCCCATTACAGGGATCACTAGTTAGAAGTATAGACCTATAGGATATTACTCTTTCTATTATGAGGTTCTTTCGTGTTGGCAAAGGAATACATTATGGCTCTTTGCCAGTAACAGTGTCAAGGTGTGCCCGGCGGTATCACAACTATACTTGATGGATTGTTTTCTTTTTCTAATGAGATGGTTGCCATTTTTCACTATTTTCTTACTGTTCAGGCTTACGTAAATTGAATAAAAGTGAATTTTTTTGCCAGCTTTCACGCAAAAGTGTCGTTGTGCTGCCGAAGGTGTACACGTTATTTTATATATTCTCTGTAACGACCATGTTTATATCGACAGCAAATGATCGAACCCAGATCTGCCAGAAGTCTGTGTTCGATTCCCGGCCCAACTATGGCTTTTACGTACAGTCGGCGGCAGAAGTCCTGTCGCCTCACCTACTTCACCGAGACACGCAGTATTCATGGACTCGAGAAGTACGCACGTTTTCTACACCAAATAATCTCGAGTCTATCAACATCGCTTGCCTCGGTGAAGCAAGTGAGACGACAGGACTTTTGCCACCGACTGTACAACATACTCTTGCCGCCGTGCATGTGAAGTGGTTAGACATTTAGACATTAAGTGTAAACGTGGATATAAGAATAATATTATTAGCGACGCACATCATCTCCGCTCCACTTCACAAGGTCCGAGAGTGATGCTAACGTAGCCAAGTGTTTTTTTGTTTTTTTGAGACTGAAAGGGTTGGTTATCTCTTGTGGGTAGATTAGAGGGCTAAGAAATCCTCCAACCTATGCCTAAGAAATCCTCCAACCTATGCCTAAGAAATCCTCCAACTGGCTACCACAGTACACAAGTAGTGACCTGCTGTGTAACATTGTATACAGGAATCAGTAGCCTTGTATTGGTCAACAACAGATTATCACCGGAAGTAATTGTTCGTTAGTGCTTCCATGAGAAACTTTCCCTCCTCTCAGTGTGTAGCCTACATTTGGCTTTCGCTTAACAGGTCATGTGGTTCGTTATTATGCATGAAGCGTCCCTAATGATTCTATATCGTCCTTCAGGGATTCAGTCCAATGGTTCATGGTTCTTTCTGATTATACCATGTGGTTCAGTAATTGTTTTATGTATTATTTGATGTTTAGATTTTTGTAGTTGATGCACTTTACGGTAGCGAATATTATCGTTTGGATTTAACCATAATAAACTAGCTACAGTGAAAGGCTGCATGTTGTCAATTCTGAGTCGAGAGATTAGAGTCTTCTTTCTTAATGCACGAGGGTTGGATTGTGTTGGTCTTGTCATTCATTAACGTTTTTGTATCCCCTGCCTGCCTTCTTAACTATAGATGTATTGGTATGATAACCGTACGTGAAAGCCTTATTACATGATAAGGTGGCAGAGATTTCCCATTACCAAAGTAACCAAACCGAAGCAACTGAAAAAGGGGTGAAACAGGAAGGCTAAATATATAATTTTTGCCTTACAAGATTGCATAATATTTTTAATATTTTATATTAATGAATGTAAGCATTGTTTTCAAATATACTTTTTCTTGCATAGTTATGGAATTTTAGATACTGAAGAGTAAAATGTGTAGCGCTGTGTGAGATATCTTGACACCCATTTAAAATGAAATATATAATTTCCTTTGTTGTACAATAAAGTAATTTTGTTAATAGAACAGTATTACTTATATTAGAATAATATGACTAATGAAAGGTATATATTAAAAAAAAAAAACTTGCGGTAAGATGATGAAGACATAACTCTAAAATTCCTCACACTAAACAATATAAGTAACTCAGCTGCCTTGTAAATTTATCTTATGGTGAAACTGCCTTATGAAATACATGATGGATGAGACAGGAACCTCTATGTAGAGAGAAGTGACTTGAATTCTTGATGAACCACGATTCTCTTTTCCTAATTAATCTGCAGATATCGAGATGAAAAAGTAGAAAAAAGGTCATATCTTTGCTAAGGCAGAAGTTATTTTCTTTGAGTGTATAATCTCTTAGTGGTGAATCATTTTTCCACACTATATAAGCAGACCATCTCAGTATTATGGCCATAGAAATTATACCGCGAGATATTGCTTTAGCGCCGTTTGCTCTTGACCAGTTCGGCTTTTCTATTACAGATTACAGTACAGGATTAAATCAACGATGCTAAACGATGATTTTCTTGTTGGCAAACTGGAAAGCTACCAATTCCTCTTACCTATGCCAGAAAACATACGCCCTCAATGGTACTAATAGGGGATCTGTTTCTTGGCGAAGTTTGGAAGAATCAGAGACCTTCCAACTCATCAACAAAATAATCTTTCCTCCAGAGGCATTATACGGTGCCCAAGGAATAACACAGAGACTTGGAAATTTGTGAATAGTTTCCGTACCTTGCTTGAACGCTACAACAAACTTTCTACACACGTTATCTAAATTAACTCTGTGACCCCGGGATGTTTCAGGGTAAAAAAAGTAAAACCGGTGATACAAAGACAAAAAACCACCGTGGTACGTACGTGTGTCCTTGGGTACAATCCTCTTAAGAAACTGTAAACGACGCGTTGTCTTATCAAGAGTAGGAAGAGGAGGAGGAGGAGGAGGAAGATGAATAAGAGGATTTGAAGGTACAGTTAGATAGTGCTATTGACTGACGAACCTCAAACCATTTGTACCATCACATCAGATCAGGTCAGCCATAATACAGAAATAGCACCCCACCACCTCATCAAGCAAAAAGTGGCTACATCGTGAAAAATCAGTCAAATATCAAGGCGGAACAACTGGTTACTAAATGTTGGCGTAATAACGTACTCTGGTGACTTATTGTTTACCTTGTGCCAGCCAAACACGGGGCTCGTGAATCCACTAGACGGGCTCATTGTCCAAAGCTATTAATGGGTCTTGAGAACGAAACAAACAGTGCACACATTACACAGACTGGTGGTGGACAATGGACACTAACGTATGTTTCTTACATGAAGGCTTACGTAAGCACAAGATATGTTGTGTTGGTAAGAAGGCTACCTCTTCCCCCTTTAGGACACGGTGCACCCCCTCCCCCCACACCCCATCACGTCTGGGTCAGTGTGCAGGCTGCGGTCAGGGTCACATCTTGTCCCCCTCCATCTGGCCCCCTCAGCCGGCACCTTCCACCAGGCATCCTCCACCTGACCCTCCAGTAGCCCTCTTGCTCATGATTGACAGACACACTAGTGTTTTCATATTATCGTATCTCGTGTTCCAGTGTGTTGTGGTGTTTCTCATGTCATTAAGAGGAACACGAGATTTGTCGAAGATTTGAAAACATCTGGCCTCTATATCCCCCCAAACTAACAAATTATACTTTGTCGTTAGACTTATTATTCTAATTATAAAAAAAAAATGTTTGAATACTATAAACAGAAAGGAATATTACAACAATAACATTCCCACGTTAATATCAACACTGTAGTGCTGTTGTCCCTCGCTTTGGAGAAAAAATCGTTGTGAAATTGCATAAAAAAACAAACACACAAATATGCGTTCGAACACCAGGTTTTTTGTTGTATAGCGAGGCGGCGACCACACGGTGGGCTTTAAGCACAGTCGGGTTCAAAGTAATGGTCTTACGGTCTCTATAATTTCATTAGTATAGAGATAATGAGGCTTTACAGGTGTGTTAAAAACTAGAAGTACACCTTGCCTATATACTTATGAACGCAAAGTGAAGAATACAGATATACTGACATATTTGTGAGCTCTGCAATAATTTGAGTTGAGAAGTGTTGATACTCTTGTCATGAATAGGAATACTGGAGTTATGTCAGATGATGGTTAGAAATACGACTTCAGGAAACAAAACTAATTGCAACTTATCAAGATCATAATGTAGACGAAGAAGATTCATGGGGCTGGGGTCCTCGGATTGATAGAATGCTTGCATTCTCTCCCAGCTTTGGTTCTCTGGTCTATTTTAATAATAATAATAATACTCTAAACTAAATCATACAAATAGCTCCTTCAGGTGTAATTATTACTGCTTTGTGGCGTATTGGGACGGGATCTGCAGATCCTTCAAAGTGTTATTGAAGATTGAATTCACATATATTTTTGGTAGTCTATTCTTCTGTGCGTTATATAAAAATTACATATTTTTACTTATTAAAATATAATTTGGTTGTTGTTTGTTATCTATATGTTTATCGTCATTAATATTTTATAATGTATATCCAATGCCGACATAAAATTCTTATTCGTAGTGTAGTGTAGAGATGGCATGTAAGACAAGGTACGCAAGCCTTAAAAAGAATTAATCATATACCATTATACTAGACAACACTCATTGGTGTTGTGTGCCAAGGTACCGTCCATCTCTACACTAACCTTCCCACATGCAGTACAGATGACACACATACCATCAGTAGAGTATATGCTTCCGTATTATATTTAACTATGAGCATCTCGTGCATATACATAATTATGTGTTATGGATATAATTTGTGTTGTATGTTAAGTGTGGTGGATTTGTAAACCCTTAGCCATCTGTATGAGTATTAGTTTCTTTCCGTTGGTTTCATTGATATGATAAATGCTTCAACCTTGCGTGGTCCAAATAGTGTTTTGAAAAGTTCCTTTCACTCGGTTCAGTCATAACCAGAGGTTACTTTATGGATTTTCTGCCGGCTAGAGGCAGTTAGCTACGGGAGTCATCAGTCAGGACCCGGGGGACGGCGAGTGTTACTGGTGGTTGCGTGCAGGAAAGTGGAATATAGATGTGAGTAAGGCACGAGTCACAAGATATAGGGTGTTTCAATGAACTGCTGTTTGGATATTGTCGTAATACCAGGTGGAACCATTCACCAATTTATTTTTCTTTATCTTTCAGTTGTACAGCATGTTCAGGGAATCATGAAGTTGAACTAAGACATTGTGACCTACTGTGAAACCTTATGGCTGAATTGTTAATAAATGAACAAGTTGTTACAGTCTGTGTTTACCAGGAAAACAGCAGCTACATAAAATATTATGTATGCATTAACTAATTCATAAATTTACTATTATAAAGGCAAAAATCCCGCAAACCCTGTATCTCTCCACGAACTTTCCTACTCGTATAAAAAAAATCAATAACAATAAAGGAGTCTGAATTCCAAAGGTAGATTGGTGCGAGTGTCGTTCGTAAGCATATGACATTTAATCAGGAATCAGACAGTGGAATAACTTTTGTCCCGAAACCTAGTAACTGATAATATTTCTTCTCGTGTATTAAAGCACCAGCTGGCTTAGGTGAGCATTAAGAGTTGCATGTCACCGATGTGTCCTTGGTAAGAGGGTCCCACACTCCGTTTTCTTTCCCCAATAGTTCACATATAAATATTATCTTAGTGTGAAGTGATACAACCCCAGTCATACCAGCCTTGTATCTATACCTACAAATTAATCTGTTGTCAATTTATCTGTTTATTAATGTATTTAAGAAATAATTTATGTAGCTGCTTTTATCCGTCTTTTAATCTAGTTATTTCTGTCTGTTTATCCAGCCGCTTCCATCATTCTGTACATTAGGGTGTTTATCTAGCTGTTATCTGTTTGCCTATCCATTTATTTCATTGTCTATTTCTACGTCTGTTTTACGTGTATCCTCCTGGAGTGAAGGGGTTAACGACTTGGGCATCTCTGCATGGCCACTTGTACCAAACTTGGTGTTCCCCGCCCCTGATGCTCTCACCACAAGCTCAACCCCCCCACCCCCCTCTCACACACCCACATCCCCTTCCCTCCATCCCCCCCCCCAACCCCCCTCTCACACACACATCCCCTTCTCCCTTCCTCCATCACTCCCCCCCCAACCCCAACTCACACACACCCACACACCCACATCCCCTTCTCCCTTGCCTCCATCACCCCCCACCCAACCCCAACTCACACACCTACATCCCCTTCCCCCTTGCATCCATCACCCCCCCCCACCCCAACACACACACCCCCACATCCCCTTCCCCCTTGCCTCCATCCCCCCCACCCCCCTCTCACACATACATCCCCTTCTCCCTTGCCTCCATCACCCCCCCCCCACCTCACACCCACATCCCCTTCCCCTTCTCCCTTGCCTCCATCACCCCCCACACCCCCCTCTCACACACCCACATCCCCTACTCCCTTGCCTCCATCACACCCCCCCCCACCCCAACACACACACACACATCCCCTTCTCCCTTCCTCCATCACCCCCCCCAACCCTCCCCCCCCCACATCCCCTTCTCCCTAGCCTCCATCACCCACCCCCCACTAGAGTGCGTGAGGTCGAGAATAGCGGGTAGTGGGTCTCACCTGGAGTGGCACCTAAATACACTCACCCAAGTAATCACTGGCTAAGGAGATAAGCCTCTTCTTCTGGTGGCTCGAGAAGGGATCAGCTGGTACTGTGTGTGTGTGTGTGTGTGTGTGTGTGTGTGTGTGTGTGTGTGTGTGTGTGTGTGAATCTTGTAGTGCTATATGTTTATGTATTACAGGTATGTAAATGTTTGGTATGTATTTAATGCTGTGTGTGTGTGTTCTTTAAAAAGATAGTGCAATGTGAAATAACTGAATCTTATGCTTCTGGAAAGCAGAGATGAAAATAGAGTTATAAAAGATAAGGGAATAATAGTTGTGTACAGTCCCCGACAATAGCGACGCCCCTCGCCTTGAGGTACACTTAACCAAAAGCACAAGCTTTAGTTTCCATACTATGATCATTTTCATATAATTACTTTAAAACCAACTCTGCCTCCTCTCACCCACTGCCTTCTTTCTTCCCTCACACTGAAGCAGCGGCTGCGGGTTTCGTATGGGTCAAGGAGAGGGACGTCGCTATTGTCGGGGACTGTACAACAACAGATAATAGTAAACAGAGGTACTGGGGTGAGGGAAATGGAGCGAGTTTGTGGACGGGGTCGAGGGAGGAGATTAACTTAAGGTGGTAATTCTTTTTTGATATATTGGAGTGCCTTGATTCCTCCAAAGTATGCTAGGAAACAGGACCAGAGGAGCAAAATTAATGGTGTTCTGTTGCTAGGAATATTTTGGAGAATTCAGTTGCTCCAGAATTACCAACACAAAACTTCCCCCTTAAAGGAGTGGGTGGGCTAATGGGAGTTGTGGTGCTGGAGGTGGCTTTGTAGGAGGGGAAGTGGTTGGGTGAGTTGGTTGATAGATAACACGGAGAAGAGAGAAAAGTAAGTAAGGGGCTTGGAAGGGTAGGTCAGGAAGGTAACGGGAATATGAGGGAAGAATTGGGTAGAGGATACAAGGGGGGGAAGGGAAGGGAAGGCAAACTGGAGGAGTGGAGACAAAGAGTAATGAGGAAAGACAGGAGGAAGAACTAAGGGAGACAGGAGTAAGAAAACAAAAATGTAAGGATATGCTTAGGTGATGAGGGGGCTCGTATAGGGAGGACATGTGAGAGATTGGTGAGGGGATAGGTGCTCAAGAAGGGACAGGAGATGGGGTTCATGAAGATCAGAGGAAGGGGTGTGTGTCTATGGAGGTCAGGGGAAGGGAGTGAACTCTTACTAAGGAGGGGGAAGAGGAGGGTCAAAGGAAGGCAAGGGAAGGAAGGTTTCAGCGCTGAGGAGGATGGCCTGTTTAGCAGTCAGGGAGACTAGGTGGTGTGGGGACTTACGCACGAACACACACACACCAGGCGTGCCACCCGGCTCATAAAAGCAGGAATTTATACGCCAAGCAAGGTGGACGTAAATACACACGACGCTTAAATACTTAGTATTCTCTCGTGCGCACATATACTCACCCGTACAGTTGCCAAAATATGAATTGCAACACATCTTAATGGAACTTTAACCATAGTAATATCCACAACTATTTATAGGGACTATAAGCATGTCATAGAGAAGGAAATATACATATCCTTCTGTATTACATACTTATGATCCCTACAAACAACTATGGACATTAACAAACTTAAATATTCTATCAAAAATTGTTGCAATTCATATTTTGGCAACTGTACACACATTGGTATATTCATTCATGTTCGGAAGTTGTGACGTGTGTGTGTGTGTTTTGTGTGCGTGTGCGTGCATGTGTTGATCTGAGTGTGTGTGCATATGTGGTCTTGTAGTAATTTGAACCTCAATATGAACCGGAAGCATTTGTTGCGAGTCATATAGCAATAGTCTACAAATTGTTACTTATAAGCTTAATATATATAAAGAAGGCGGATCTGCACTGGAGGTGGCAAAGTTGAAGATGTTGCCATTTGTGGTGTGAGTGACTAAGACTGACAAGATTAGAAACGAGTACATTAGAGGAACTGCTCAGGTAGGAAGGTCTGGCTGGAGATGGAGTGAGGGAGGCGAGGTGGAAATGGTTGGGCAAGTGCATCCAACTAGCAAAAGTTGGCCGACAGTCCCTACAGTCCGAACCAGAGGGCGCAGCAACATTTATCCGGCGGCTATGGATGGAGGGAGGAGACTAACGGCAAAGAGCCCGTTTAATGTCCTCTCCTGTGAAGTAACAAGAGTGAGTGGTCCAAAACTTATGCCTAATTTCGTTTGATATACCTACACATATTGCGTTTGAAAGAGCATAAGTTCTATATAGTAGTAAGGGGAGAAATTTTGATGACGGTCGAGTGTCCCAGAATGGACCATTTGTGTTTATGAAAGATTGCGAGTACTGATTAACTCTTGTTTTAGAAAGCTGGACAGAAAAGAGGTGAAACCAAGTAGCTTGACGAGTTTTGCACGCTCTCTTGAGGGAAGGAAGCAGACATTGAGATGAATGAGGCAGTGGCGGACTTCCTTTCGTACTCATTACGGACATAAAAGTTACTCGTATGTCCAGATCTAATACTGAAAGGCTAATAGTTATGTTCCCTCTCCACAAGTATCATAATGTAACACTGCATGACTTCACAAATGTCATTAACACGATAAGATCAAAGCCACCAGCGAACACTAATGACTTGTCAACTACTCTCTTACTCCCTTCCTCACTCTCTCCCTCTCCTCATTCCTCTCTTGCTCTCATCGTTCCTCTCTCTTACCCGAGGGCAAAACAAGGTGCACGATTGCAATATTAACATTTTGCATTTCTTTGTAAAAACTTGCAATGAGATGGTAGCCAGTTTGGGATGCTACAACTACAAGTAAAAGTTCCCCAAACAACCTTCTAATACTTTATGCTTCGTGTAAATCAAGCACATGGGACGAAAGTAGTAGTTATAATAATGGGTTCCTAGTACAAGAGTGGGAAGTTAGAAGAGTAATCCCTTGGTGGCCGAGCGCGAACCTTACTTACAGTTCCAGAAGTATCAGTAGCTGAACCATAAGGCGTAACGATGCTTGCTACTCATGATGCTCTGATAATGCTGTTTGGTTTTCATCATTCCAGGTTATTCTACTCTCTGCAGTTGACCGTTGTTAGGATACCATTCGTCGTCTAGTGGCGTACTCGTGAACAAGTCTAGTAGAGAATCAGTGTTGTTTGATAGTGAAGGCTTAACTGAGCAAGGTGAATATTGCCTAGTTGAAGATATACTTAGTTGTTGTTGTTGTTGAAGTTCGTCAAGCTGTCTGACCGAGCAGCCCCGAGAGATATACTTAGTTGATGGAGGTGTTTCCGTGCACTGGAATGTGAAAGAAGAATTTTTCGTACAAACTTTATACAGTCAACACCACTCGACCAGTTTGAGATATTCGTGGAACCGCCTGTTGAATACCTGTTCCCTAGTCGTGTGTGTGTGTGTGTGTGTGTGTGTGTAACGGGAGATTTTCATGGGCCATGTTGATAAGAAAACAAACTCTGTGGAGCCACTTATGCAACATACAGTATAAAGACACCTACCAACCTATTCCATATCCATATATCTTCTACTCAGTTACTATACTTTGTCACTCAACTGTGTCTTCCTAATTAACCTAACACCTATCTCATTGCACCACACACCTTGACATCCTATAATCATTTTCTTAATTACCGATTATATCTTTGTTGCTAACTATTCTTTCTCATTACGCAATATAATGCCTCTCGCCACTCTCTCTCTCTCTCTCTCTCTCTCTCTCTCTCTCTCTCTCTCTCTCTCTCTCTCTCTCTCTCTCTCTCTCTCTCTCTCTCTCTCTCTCTCTTGTTATTCGCCCGCTGTGCCTTCTCTCCTAAATAACCTTCATTTCTCACTCTACTCTTGATGAAGTGAAAGCTACAACGACGAACAAACCTTATTTTACATAGCTTTATAGCAAGAAAAAATGAAGAAATCCAGTGTGTGCGAAGATTTGCTTGTGATTGAACTCCTCTTGCATATAGAGTGTGTGTTAGTGGTGGGCAAGTGAAGGAGTTTAAGGGGATAGTATACTTTTGAAAGATTGGAGCCCCTTGATTCCTCCAATGTATGCCAGAAAACAGACCCAGATAAAAAAAAACCATAATGATATCCTGTTGCCTGGAATAGTTTGGAGGAATTATTTGCTCCATATTTACCACCCAAAACATTGTGCTATATACCCCCTTAAGAGGAGAGACTTGTTGGTAAATTGGAGGGGCTCTTGATATCCTCCAAAATATGCCACTAAACAGATCTTCTATTAGTAACACTGAGGTCATCTGTTTCCTGGCATGGTGTTGTGGAATCAGTAGCCCATCCAACTCAAGAAAGAGGAGGAAAATGTAAACTAGGGTGTAAAACGAGAAGAAGAAACTTACACGACACACTTGGTTATGGTGAAGTCCAAGGCCTTTGTCTCATCAACTTTCCTCCTCTTACTCCCCTGAAGGACCCTGTGATCGTGTATAAGATTTGGTGGCTTCTGCTGATTCCTCCTGACTATGCCACGAAACAAGCTCTTCTATATAGATGGTGTTCCGTGGCAAAGTTTGAAGAACTCATTTATCTCCAATATTCTGACTACATCACAGCTATAGGGTCCCTTAATGAGGCGTCTGGGTTCCAGGGAGTGCGGTGTGATGATGATGATGATGGTGAGAGTTTCCCTGAGTACTTATGGTGGGTGAGATGCAGTGAGTGATGAGTAGGAAGGGGATGGTAGGTAGGTACTGTAGGTGAGGTGTGGTAGATGAGGAGGAGGAGGAGGGGGGTAAGGTTAGGTAGCGGATTAGGAAATGCAGCGTGATGAGTTGATGATTGAGAGGAGGAGGGTTTCTGGGTGAGGATATTGTTGTGTTTATAGAGAATTATGTGGAATTATGTGCAATTATGTATGTGGCGGGTGATGAAAGCGGCGGGGGAGGATGTTTTTGAGTGGAAGGAGAATTAGTTGTGGGGGATAATGAAGGTGATGGATGAGGATGATGACTATATAGTGTAGAGAGGAGTATGTTTCGGAATATGAAGGTAGTAAGTGAGAAGGGAAGGGAGGGAGGGAGGGTGAGTGAGTGGAGGAGTGCCTGCCTAACTGCTGATGAGGGAGGGTAATGAGTGAAAAGAATGTACACACTCAGGTGAGAAGTAAACGATGATGGATCTCAATAAAAACAAGTTAAGCAGTGAGTGTAGAGTCAGCGAGGCGAGGCGAGGCGAGGCGAGGAGATCAGTGAGTACAAAAGGCTAGAATGGAAGTGGCCAGATAAGTAGTAACACCAACAGCGTCAGAGCCAACTCAAGAAAGTACCAAATGAGAAGATAGATTCTTAACCTAGATTAGAGGGAGGAGGAATGTAGAAAAACGAGAGAGCAGTTGCAGTGATAGTAGTAGTAGTAGTGGTAGTTGCTAGGTACAGTCAGACAAAAAGCACGGAGCACAAGGGATCAAAAACAAGAAAATTATCGCATCGCTAGATTTGAATTGAAATTGGAATATGATATAAAAGATGAGAAATGTACATGGAAATGTATGTGTA
>JAWQEG010006113.1:37500-59114 GCA_033782935.1 Petrolisthes cinctipes
GAGCCATTTTTCTTTCTCTTTCATCCTTCATTTTGTAATCAGTTATTTTCTAACACCGGATGTAAAAATCAAAGTATATTTGACCATTAGAAAGTGTCGTTCGTCCAAAGGTAGCTTAGATAGAAGTTTGGTTTGATTGAATACTTTTTTTTTTTTCAATGTATACCATATTATTCATATTTGTGTTAACCGAATCTGGAAATGTAAAACAAAGGTAGAATTGAAAGGTGTAGTAGTAGTTTGTGCCCCGAAGCTCCTCCTTGTTACACCACATGACTTAACCCTCATGACGTGTTCGGGCAAATGACGTGAACACCTCCTAACACACTATATAAGGAATTCAGGATTTTCCCCAACACAATCCTTAAAAAGCGCCCGAGGATGACGGTTAGTTTTTTTTATCGATAATTTAATAATCTATAGGGCGACTCCACAAAAGGCAACACAACTTATCGTTATCCTAGTGTGCTCGATGTCAGACTGTTTATTTATCATTGTTTGCGTCAATAGTTTGATATATGGTGTTGATTATTAACTGAGGCTAAAAGTTATGGACCATTTGATGACCCTTTATTCAAGTGTCAGAGAACTATAGAGTGACGAAAATATTTTAGTGTAGTTTCCTCCTTAATTGCAGTGCCTCAGTAATTTTGTTGGCTAGCAAAGATTAGATTATGTCGGAATAGATTTTATCGACTATATCAGTATTAGAAAGGAGCACGGACTGTGTGCCTTTGTAATCATGTCCTCGAAAGAAAATATATGTATGACATGAGCCAAAAACAAGTTCCACAAGGATGATGTCTAAAACTGAGTACACTAAGGGGATTATTAAGGAGAGCGCCTCGGTACCACTCAGGGAAAAAATGCCACCTGCTCTGGATTACCCAAACTGTGCTAGCTTTTCCTCCTATACTCACCCTGGTCTATACAGTGTGTGTGTGTGTGTGTCCCTCTCGACCTTGTTTCTCTCGTGATTCTTGCTTCTCTCTCTCACATTATTACTACTCCGATTTCGCACCTCTCCGCCTCCCTCGTCTCTCTCTCTCTCTTTCACACACACACACACACACACACACACACACACACACTCATGACAAACGAGGCCAGACACCACCTCCAGGAGCCATTCTGGGAAAAGATATAACTTGTCGTGGTTTACCCATACCAAGATATGATGCTTGTTGTGTCCCCTCCTTCTTGTTTAACCGGTTCGCCAGTCACAAGTATTATCTTCCTGGCTTACACTTAATTAATATTCCAAGGAATCCCAAACATTCTCCAGTGTTCTCAAGATATTTTCCTATAACAGAGATCACTAGAGACATGAAATACCTTCATTCCTGCGTGCCTATTGTCAATTAAATTTACAGGTAATGTTATAGTATGATCTAGTGTTCATATCGCTGTCATAATCATATGCGTCCATCGTGACATAATTAAGTCTAACATATGGAGTTGGGGTGTCTAGTCACTCTTTATGACAAAGTTTTGGATTTACTAAAGAAAAGTACAAAGATATTTCAATTAATTATGTGATTTGTGAGGAATGGAACACCAATTCCTGCACAGGAGTATAAGCCATTCTTCTAGGCATAACTAGCGAAATGGCGACCGAGTAAAAAAAACTTTCCTTTCTCTCCTTCCTGTGGGAGTGGCACCCATTTTTTTTTTTTTTTTTTATCGTCACGCAAATGTCCTGAGCTGCAACTTCCTGAATGAAAAAAAAAAAAAATACAACTCCACTCACTACACAGCCAGCGGGGAGCCTCGTTCCGTCTGTATGCTAAGGGGTCGAACGGGTCATAATTGAATGGGATAAACAAAAAAATGTAAATCTTGTGTGGTTTTCTCGGTCACTCACTTTCCACAATAATTCAGTCGACACGGAAGCGCGCGGCAATTTGGGAGCCTCATTAGGGACTGGTTCTGTCATATCACGTCAGAACAACAACACATACGCCACTTTTTGTACGGAAAGGGAGCGTCCGGATTCCACTTGACGTACTCCGGAGTGACGGGCGGGCAATCATGCAAAGTGGAGTGAGTTGGGGGGAATGGGAAGATGGTGGTGGTGGTGGTGGTGGTGGTGGTATGGAGGGTAACGGTAGTAGTAGTGGTGGTGGTGGTGGTGGTGATAATAGTGATTGTATAGTAGTGGTGGTGGTGGTGGTGGTGGTGATAGTGATGGTAGTAGTGGTGGTGGTGGTGGTGGTGGTGGTGGTGGTGGTGGTATGGAGGGTAACGGTAGTAGTGGTGGTGGTGGTGGTGGTGGTGATAATAGTGATGGTAGTAGTGGTGGTGATAATAGTGATGGTAGTAGTGGTGGTGGTGGTGGTGGTATGGAGGGTAACGGTAGTAGTGGTGGTGGTGGTGGTGGTGGTGATGATAATAGTGGTGGTGGTGGTGGTGGTGATAATAGTGATGGTAGTAGTGGTGGTGGTGGTGGTGGTGGTGGTGGTGGTATGGAGGGTAACGGTAGTAGTGGTGGTGGTGGTGGTGGTGGTGATGATAATAGTGGTGGTGGTGGTGGTGGTGATAATAGTGATGGTAGTAGTGGTGGTGGTGGTGGTGGTGGTGGTGGTGGTGGTGGTATGGAGGGTAACAGTAGTAGTGGTGGTGGTGGTGGTGGTGGTGATGATAATAGTGGTGGTGGTGGTGGTGGTGATAATAGTGATGGTAGTAGTGGTGGTGGTGGTGGTGGTGGTGGTGGTGGTGGTGGTATGGAGGGTAACGGTAGTAGTGGTGGTGGTGGTGGTGGTGGTGATGATAATAGTGGTGGTGGTGGTGGTGGTGATAATAGTGATGGTAGTAGTGGTGGTGGTGGTGGTGGTGGTGGTGGTGGTGGTAAGGAGGGTAACGGTAGTAGTGGTGGTGGTGGTGGTGGTGGTGATGATAATAGTGGTGGTGGTGGTGGTGGTGATAATAGTGATGGTAGTAGTGGTGGTGGTGGTGGTGGTGGTGGTGGTGGTATGGAGGGTAACGGTAGTAGTGGTGGTGTTGGTGGTGGTGGTGATGATAATAGTGGTGGTGGTGGTGGTGGTGATAATAGTGATGGTAGTAGTGGTGGTGGTGGTGGTGGTGGTGGTGGTGGTGGTGGTATGGAGGGTAACGGTAGTAGTGGTGGTGGTGGTGGTGGTGGTGGTGATAATAGTGATGGTAGTAGGGGTGATGGTGGTGGTGGTGATAATAGTGATGGTATAGTAGTGGTGGTGGCTGTTGTGGTGATGTCTCCAATGTATGTACAGTACACTGGAAAAAAGTAGGAAAAAACTAAACAGGGCAATCAATTTTTTTAAGTGATGTTAAATGGAAGGGAAGGGATAAAGTGGTTGGATGGAGGGTTACGGTAGTGTTGGTGTTAATGGTGATGGTAGAAGTGGTGGTGGCGGCAGTGGTGATATCTCCAATAAACAGCACATGAACTGGCAAAAAAGTAATGCTTAAGGGGGTGCGGAAGTAGAGGACAGGCTTTTGGGGGGGGGGAACTGTGGGGGTTCGGGAATAGGGGGACAGGCTTGAGGTGGGTAGAAAGCCTGTCCCCTATTCCCGCAACCCCCTAACCCTCCCCCCCCCAAGCCTGTCCCCAACTCCCGCACCCACCAAAACCCCCCGCACCCCCCTAAACCCCCCCAAACCTGTCCCCCCATTCCCGCACCCCCTTAAGAGGAAAATTGTTATGATAATGAACACTAGGATCCATGGTTGGTTGGTTTGTAGAGTTCCAGCCGTATTATAAATCCCATTGTCAGTTAGTTAGTTGAATTTATTGAGCACAGATTTTAAGAGGAAAATGGACAGGTATGAAACACAAGTACTACTGAAATTTACTGCATTGATCAAAATTCAAAGGAGTAGAGATCAACCCCTTTTGAGAGTGGCTGTGTGTGTTTCCCTCACTTATTACCCTGAGGCCCGGCATAGATTGTTTGTTGGCGGTAATCTCTGGGACTCCCTTCCTTCCTTCGTATGATAGTCCCCATTATCACCGGAAATCTTCTACGGGAGGGAAATTACCTTCGTTCATACGTGCAACTCCACTGAGGCGTGTCTCTGCATGGGCCTCTTCCTCTCTTCTCTCTTGTCCTCTCTTTTCCATCTCCCTCCCTCTCCGCCGCGTCTCTCTCTCTCTGCCGTGTCTCTCTCTCTCTCTCTATCTCTCTCTCTGCCGTGTCTCTCTCTGCCGTGTCTCTCTCTCTCTCTCTCTCTCTCTCTCTCTCTCTCTCTCTCTCTCTCTCTCTCTCTCTCTCTCTCTCTCTCTCTCTCTCTCTGCCAATCGAGGAAAAAGGTAAAAATTTACTTCACTCTGCCTATATATACATTAAATAAATAAGGTATTCATAAAACTATATGATATGCTTAGGAACAATTGAGGGTAACTCTACCAAAGAAATATAGTTATGAAGTGTGTGCTGTTATATTAATCAGCGAATTAATAACATCTTTATACTCTCTCGGACATACATACCAACATAAGTACTGCACTCTCTTTTAATATGCAGCCTGGGGACTTTTTATAGTGATCCGCTAGGTACTTTTTATTTATTTTTATTTTTTCTTATTATTATTATTATAATTTTTTTGTAAAGGTTTTCACATTCACCTTCGGGCAAACGTAACATACATAAAAAAATATCGGGCGTAATTATTATTTTATTTCTATGATGTGCAGAATTTCACTTTAAATTTTATGACTGTAATAATTATAAATGAGGTTAGCCAGTCCTTTTAGCCATTTTAATTTACGTTTAAGGGACCCAGTGATATAGTCGGAAAATTGGAGATAAATGAGTCCTCCAAGTCTTGCCACAAAACACCATCCATATGGAAGGAGCTTGTTTTGTGGCATAGTTGGGAGAAATCAGAAACCTTCATTCTTATACACGATCACAGGGTCCTTAAGGGGCGTCTAATATACTTTGTGTTTCATTGGTGCACATGCAATATTTGCTTAGAGTTTATAATTATATAATGTTTTCATATTCGTTTCGCATCCAAAATGAAAAGTCGGATTCTTAGTTTTGCATTATGATCTTATTGAAACAAACATTAACTCCGGCTTGCTACCAGAAATACACTCACACAGATTTTAGAACAAGAATACAGTGACCACGGAATACGACTTGACTCACCTCTTTGTTGAACTTACGCAAGCAATTTCATATACGCATGCGGCTAACCTTCTTATTTCGCAATTTTGCTGGTTGAGCCGCGAAGCGTGGCGAAACACTTCTAATGACCTTGGTTATCTGTGTGTGTGTGTGTGTGTGTGTGTTGTGTGTGTGAGTTTGTGAAAGCATACCTGCGTACGTGCTCACTTACTTGCTTGCCCTGAGTATGTGAAGTTATAAGACTCCACGATTACCATTTACTGTGATACTGGATTCAGAGTATAGCCTTGTTCATTGGCAATAGATGTTGTTTCAGCCACACGTGTAGGAAAGTCTTAATGTTTTTGGCGTTCCTCTGGTCTCGTGTCCATCTATTCCTACAATTTCCAACATTCCCTCCTTTTCTAGTTCCTCCATCAGAGTGCCATTTCTTTCCAATCGTTCAGTTCATCAATTTGTGAAGAAGGATCTATATGGCAAGTATTTAAATGTGAATTATATGCGTGTCATTGCCAATTGCCTCACTAATTGAAAGTAATGATCGCCATGATTTTCAGGTACTCACAACAAAAAAACTATGGTTACACCTTCTGCACGATACAAAATTACACCACGAATGAAGGTTTTTGATAACAGCCTTCTCACATTGGTATCCCTGCGTATGTATGTTGCGGCCGCATCAGTTATAAAAAACCTTCATTTGTGGTGTAATTTTGTATCGTGCAGAAGGTGTAACCATAGTTTTTTTGTTGTGTGTACCTTCGTATTATGTACATATATATATACAGTTGTTGTTGTAGTTCCCCAGACTGTCTGGCCGAGCAGTCCCGAGTCTGGTTGACCGAAGCCGCGCAGATGCTCGCACCCCCAAATGGGAGTCAGGGTGATAGTGAGATCTGTTTCTTCGAAGGCAACTGACGAGGGACTGCTGGCTCACGGGCATGTACCCCCGAGCCAACAAGCTAACCGTCTGTAGTCTTCCTTGTTGTGCCACCCAATCGGGCGATCTCGTCGGCTACCCAGAAGGAATGAGAAATAGTAAGAGAGACAGACAGAACAGGCCAGGGTGTGGTAGAAGATATATATATATATATAATCTGCTAGAAATTACGCTTTACAGTCGCGGGTTATAATATCTGATCTATCCAGTACATTAGATGGAGTGATTTCTAGCGATCCTTCATCAAATTATGCATGGAAGGGGCTGAAGTGAATATATGATGCCAACTGAACTTGCAACGCACACACACGTTAATGCCGAACAAAATATAAATGGATCACACACACACACACACACACACAAGGCTGGTCACGGTTCATCCCTTTGTACCTTAATTTTCCGCCTGACTAAAGAGCACTTACCTCCCGGCGAGTCACACGGAGAAAGCTGGCGATAGAGAGAAAAATAAGAGACAGGGAATGAAGGAGGAGAGATGCGGTAACAGGTGTGAGAAAGGAATACGAAAAGGAGGAAGAAGTGGAGAAGTGAGAGAGAGAAAAAAAAGATGTTATGGATATAGATGATTGAAGGAGAGGATAAGAAGGATATTGAAAAAGGGGTGAATGTGTGTAAAATACTTTGGTCTTTTTTTTCTTCCCTGATACAAGTAGGCAGTTTCAAAAATATTTAAGCAACAAAAAACATGTACTTCGAATCAATTTGTGCACTTTGTACTCGAATCAGGAAGGCAGAAACGACTATTACAACACATAAAAGTACTCTGATTCAATAAGTTACAGTTTTTTTTATTATCACACTCATCAATTCCTCTTCTGGAAATGTACAGTTGAGATAATGGTAATATTTTTAATTTTTTTTTTGTAGTAAACCCTGGTATTTTTTATCAATGAATCACTTCTCTAAGACTCAAGAACCAATGTAAAGTGGAACGTGACTGACTAAAATTTTGAGATGTGGTTATTTTATAGACTCATATTTTATTTGCACTTTCTATTTGCTCAACTGTACATTTATGGCTACTGTCACCTCTTCTGGTTGATGGTGGCAACCTCTGAGATTCACAGTGTCAAGAACAGAGAGTAATCCCGTCACTAATCATATAATTTCATGGTTCATAGAAAAAAAAGACTATACTTCTTTCACGACACAAAGAACCTTAGAAGAAAAAAGAGTTTTTTTTTTTTGTTTTTTTTTTTTGGGGGGGGGGGGTAATTGTAGTGTTAATGATTCCTCCAAACTTTACCAAAGAACAGAGTACCTCACTGTACGATCTGTTTCATAATATAATTCAGAAGACCTTCAATTCACCGACTAGATGTTTCTTAAGCAATCAGACAAGAGAGGCGACTGTACTCTTATAGTGGTGACCGGAATATTGGATAACAGGGGCCAGGTAGGAGGTGCCAAGAGAAGGTCAGTAGGAGAGTAATGAAGACGGAGGTGAAGGGATAATGTTAAGGGAGGAGCACTGATGGGGACAACCAGCAGGTATGGAGGGGTCGGAGAGATGCAGCAGACATGGGAGCGGGGGGTGGGGGGGAGAAGGGGGAGGATAGAAGGACGTATAAAGGAGACAATGATGATACACTGTAAGGGCTGGAAATGAAAAGGGAGGGTAAAATACACATTGCTTCCCAGGAGATACTGATCTATTTATCCTTGTGATTTGATGGAGGAAACTGTTCTAAGAAAGGAAGGTTCTACCGGAGCTGTTTGTCTGACTTGCAGCAGCGATAAGGCGGAAATTAGTTATGAGTGAATTATAGAGCCACTGATTCTTCTATATGATGCCAGGAAACAGGCTATAATCTCAGTGTACAAACAAACGCCGAATCTTTTTACAGTCTGTTGTGAATATCCCGGTAGTCCTCTGAGTCTAATTTACCCGCACTAGACTAGATTAATTAGACTAGAGTTATTGACATGTATACAAGTGAGTAAAAGTGATGGTGGTGATCCTTTGCCTCTTTCTCTTCCCAATTTTGGGACTATTTTTCGTGGGATTCTCGGACAGTTGAGACGTAAGCGGCCACACAATCTGAAAGATAAACAGGAAAAGTAAGTCGTGAAAATTACGTTGGTAGTTAAAAGTAGCGGGAAAGAAAATAAATGCTTAGTAAATAAGAACGAGATGTATAAATGCAAATATCATGGTGATATGAAAAAGGCTTAGATTATTAAAATGGAAAAAAGATATATGTATGTGTCAGAGAGAGAGAGAGAGAGAGAGAGAGAGAGAGAGAGCGAGAGAGAGAGAGGATGATGACGCAGCATATTTGGGTAATAATAATGACAGGACACAGGATACCAGAGAGAGAGAGAGAGAGAGAGAGAGAGAGAGAGAGAGATGACAGGATTGGAGAGGAAACGAAGTAAATGTGACTCTGTCTATAAAAGAAAGAGAGACGGACAAACGGAATTCCTAGAGTTACATTGACACACAGATCACACAGACCTTCCAGCCCCAACGAGGTGGTTTGGCTTGACGCTCATGGAAATGCTTAAAAGGGTGCGGGAATAGAAGGACAGGCTTGGGGGGATTTAGGGGGGTGGGGGGGCAGCGGGAGTAGAGGGACAGGCTTGGGGGGGGGGGGGGTTAGGGGGGTGCGGGAGTAGGGGACAGGCTTTCTACCCACCCCAAGCCTGTCCCCCTATTCCCGCACCCCCCCAGTCCCCCCCCAAGCCTGTCCCCTACTCCCAAACCCCCTTAACCTGTGTTATGGGCGTAGAATATAAAGGATTGAGCAGCAGAACACTCTCTCCCTCACACTCCAGCAGTGCAGGAAAAAAAAAAAAAACAGCACCACACAGCTTCAATCCTAACTACTCACACTCTTTCTTAACTACTCACACTCTTTCTTAACTACTCACACTCTTTCTTAACTACTCACACTCTTTCTTAACTACTCACACTCTTTCTTAACTACTCACACTCTTTCTTAACTACTCACACTCTTTCTTAGCTACTCATACTCCTTTCTTAACTACTCACACTCTTTCTTAACTACTCACACTCTTTCTTAACTACTCACACTCTTTCTTAACTACTCACACTCTTTCTTAACTACTCACACTCCTTTCTTAACTACTCACACTCTTTCTTAACTACTCACACTCTTTCTTAACTACTCACACTCCTTTCTTAACTACTCACACTCTTTCTTAACTACTCACACTCTTTCTTAACTACTCACACTCTTTCTTAACTACTCATACTCCTTTCTTAACTACTCACACTCCTTTCTTAACTACTCACACTCTTTCTTAACTACTCACACTCTTTCTTAACTACTCACACTCTTTCTTAACTACTCTATATACTCCTTTCTTTACATACGTGCTCCGTATTTCTTAATTCCCTTTCTTGCGCTCATCAGCTAAACCTCACAATGTATGTACTTCCTATTCTTCCTCCTTTTACTCCTCTTCCTTTCACTTCCTCCTTCTCCTTCTCTTACTACCCCTCATCCACCACCCACCTTTCAAATCTCTCCACCTCACATTAACATTTATAACACTTTCCTCATACAAGCAAATGCACCTTCTATATAGAGTACCAGCCATGCAAGCCACCATTTCCTCCCTTCCCCTTTCCTCCTTCCTCACAAACATGACAGTGATGGAGCTATAATGAAGAGTATGCATTATATTAAAATTGAGGATGGTGTGTGCAAGAGTGAGAGCAGGAATACACGTGAGCTGGTGATAATGAGCCCCCAGCTATTTAGGTAATGATAGAGGATGGTGATGGTGGTGGTGGCCGTGGGTGGTGATTGTGGTCGGTGATGGTGTGGTAATGATGCAGATGGGTGGAGGGAGGTTGGTTGCTTTTTCTCTCGGTTTGGTTGGAGTATTAGTGGTGGTAGGGTGGTGGTGGTGGTGGTCATACTGCAGGGGGTTCCAAGTGCCGATGATAATGATGATAAACACATATATATTAACTAACTGCTTTGGTAATTTTGCCGGTCGACGCTGCATGGTGTACCGAATAATATATGATTTTCAGGTCAGGTGCAGTAGTTGTCTTCGTTATTCTCTGATCACGTTTAGAGATATTGATTTCCAATTTAGTATCAAAGATAATATTTTAGAACTTATTTATTTGCTGTATATAAAATGTAACAAGAGGACGTATCGAGCCAAGTACTTTATGTATAAAAAAGAGAATAATTCCTTAAATAATAAAGAATAATATCCTGGATTGGCTTGTAAATGCTAGAGTCATAAAAAAAATTCACCTCCATTATATTCTATTCATTATCCAACTCTATAATTAGATGTGCCAATGATTGCCATTAGTGTTCAGAAGCGTTCACGAAATAATAACGACTACTCACCTAAATATCGCTTGCTACTGTATATTATCTACTGGACAAAAGTGCCGATCGATGCCTAGGTAATGCCGAGGGGAGAAAGAGCCTATCGGAACAGTATAACACCACCTCATGAGACTGGAATACTTTGGGCTGAGTTGTGCATGGAGCTGAGCTAAGGAGGGATGCAAATACAGTAACTATGGAATACTAACTTAGGGTTGATTAGGAAGGTGGGGGTTAAGGGACCTTTTGATGTAGTCAGAAAATTGAAGGTAAATGATTCCTTCAAATATTGCCACGAAACACCACCTATAGGGAAGGAGCTTGTGTCATGGCATAGTCAGGAGGAATCAGAAGCCTCCAATTCCAGTACACGATCACATGCAGGGTCCTTAAGATGCAAATTATCCAAACACGGGAACTTAGATCTGAATGAGGTGATTGGAGTACAAGTAACCAGGGGAGTTGATAAATTATTGCCCATTCAGGAAAGAAGTTAAGAATTTGGTGTGTGAAGATTACTGGGTGGGGGTGGCGGGGGGGGAGAGGGCAGAGGCATGGAGGAGTGTGAAAGTGGGTGGTAAGTAGGTGGGGGTAGGTAAGTGGTAAATAGATAGGTAAATATGGGAAGCAAAGGTGTAGGTAGATGGAAAGTGTAGGTTGTAGATGGTGGTATTATTATTATTATTATTATTATTATTATTATTGCATTTGTGACGGGCATACTATTACTACTATTTTTACTACGGTACTACTAGTACTGCTACTTGCACTAATACACCAACCACTACTGCAACAACGACCTCTACTACTACTGCCATTACTACTACCCCTACTACTACAACTACCACTACAAATAATAATAATAATAATAATAATAATAATAATAATAATAATAATAAAAAACTATACCACCACCACTAAGACTACAATCGTGGTCGTCTATGCTAACAGTAGTAGCGGAAGGGTATACTATTATAAGAGAGATGTTGTAATAGCAGTGAAGCTGATAATGTTACTACTCGTCGAATCACTCACACACTGGGTAATGTTACTTATCATTCAGCCTCCGTACCACTCACATCACTACCTACAGATTATTGCTTCCTGTCCCAATACCAATGCGTTTACCAGTAATTGCTTCATTCTCTGGTCGCTACTGTACTTGTTTCCGGTGTCGTTGACTACAGTTATGTCCTCAGGCACTACACTCATTGAGGGTCGGTTAATTTTTGACGAATAATTGGAAAGCTATTTTTATTTCTCCAAACAGTGGTATAATATCGGCTCCGTATGCACAGATACTAAAGAATTCCTGAAATTAAATAAATAAATAATATAATTTCCTAAACAGAAATTTGAAGTAAGAGGTATACATAAAGGTTGCCTGCTACAATATAAAGGTTTTCAAATCTGTAATGGTATAGTGTATCATGTTTCATATACATTTATGAGTATGGAAAAGAGCTATACAAGGGTTATTTTCTTTTAAATTACACGTTTTGTACAATGTAGGATGTATAGCATTGTCTTTAATCCATTATATTCATTATTTACATCATCGCTTATGTATTATTCTGTTGCATTATGGGTTCAGTTATCATCATAAACTTTGGATATTATGTCGTGACCTCATATAGAACATCACATCAAAATTGGTACCCTCCCATCCTGTGTTGCATATAAAGTATGTTTGTGTCATAGTGACCTTTACTGCATAACATTCACTATTTATATACAATTTATCTATACTGTTGTTGATTACTGAAGAGCAGGCGAAGAGACGAACCAATCTTGATTTTTTGTATCGTGTAGAATTTTTGTGGCAAGTTGTTAGACCCTCTGAATAAAGGAACGTAAAGTCTTGTGTTTACGTTCAATTATCAGAGTGGAGAGGAACGCGTACGTCATACACAAGTACTCTCTTATGCTCGGACACGTCGCAAAATTGCCGTGCATAGTTATTAGAGGCGATTTAAGTATCCTGTATTTATAGCGAAGTACAGCGGAGTGAAAAGTTTTGGTCCTCGTTTCCATCTTTAAATTGTGATAACCAAGAGGTATTGAAGCTTTGGTAATGTGTAAAGTTACATTGATATGCACAATAATGAACGAATTTCACCCGGAATATATATTGTTAGCCACTTAAATAAATATTATATAATATATATTAAGGAGTCAATTAAGTGCAGGAAGAGATATCAAACTTTTGCCCTCGGCTGTAAAATAGGGTGCTTGAACTTGCAACTACTCTTGATTTCTGCCACAAACAATGTTGCGTGCTGAGCAATTGTCGATTTAGAAATTCAGATTAGGTATGTCTGTTCGGAATAATAATTCAGTCTCCCCTAAAAGCTTTAGTAACTTCACCTAGGCGGTTCCTACTATTTCTGTTTATTTAAAAACCCTAAAATTGGCAAGCATCTGGTAGAAGAAAACATTTGTGTTGTTGCAGGCATTGTGGTAGTAGGTGTTTGAGATAATTGCAACACTTTTTGCAAGACTTTACGACTGTGGGCAGATGATATACTTGGACACTGTCAGAATTGTGTTACTGACAAGTACAGTTGCCTTTTGGTACATTGTTCTACCTTTTCATACTTTCCTGGCATTTTTATAGCAAAGGAAATTGCAAAAAATTTCCTCACCAATCATAACCTATTTTACACTAAATGTCGCTTACCAATGTCACATTAATACATAAAATTACCTAGAATTACTTAGGCGACCATACGAGTATTGTATACGAAATGAATGATCATTTGTATACTAATGGCGGTGAAGTGGAAGGGGAAGAGGGTTGTGTAGAAGGAAGTAGCAACATGGAAAGGTTATTATAGGTGATAGAACCAGGATGAAAGCAGCAGGTAACCACGGTGAACTGTTGGTCATGATAATACAGTGGGACACACAAACACGTCCTCAAGTGGTTGGCAAGTTGTACTGTATGTGTTGTGAAAACCGTGTGTTTGTATTGAGTTTAATCACTTGTTTACTCTAAGCAAAGGAGAGTTGTTATTGGATCTTCCTTTGGGGCAAAACAAACACCAGACGATTTTGTTGTTGTTGAGAGGGAAGCATTTTGTTGTACGTACGTAGATTTTTTTTTTTTTTACATAGGTTATATAATTTTCATTCTTAGATTATATGCTTGGACAAGCGCCAGACAATCATAATAAAAGGATGTTCGTAATGTAAGTGTTCTATAGTTCTGCAAAATATACAATACATAGTTACTGTATCACAAACATCACACCAGAGATTTAGTTATATAATTTTGTGTCCAACTGTACATGTGGCATAAATCTTGTGTTATATTCTGAGATACATTTGTCTTTTGTTGAGTTTCGGAAGTTACCCCGAAATTCCCGGGAAGAGGAGAGAATGGAACAATTTCACAGCGGCAACGAGGCATGATTGAACATTGAAGGAATTACATGGATGTATGAAAGGGAGAAGAAGAGAAATGGTGAGCGGAATGGAAAGGGAGCGGGTTTAGAAGTCAGGATATCAGGGATCGAAGGAAAGGTGGGAGTGTGTGAGAGAAAATATAAAGAACTGAACAATACAGTAGTCTAGTATGTAAATTTTCAATCTCTGCGTCGCTTTCGTGATGTGGGGAAACACACCTCGATATAATTACCTCCATGGTGTGATATTGATAATTAATTTGCTTGACCTAACCTGGCCTGATCTTGCCTATCCTGCCTGACTTTACCCAACCTGGCCTGATCTTGCCCATCCTGACCTTACCCAACCTAGCCTGACCGACGCCAATGCTAACTTGACCTATTACAGCCAGACATAGCAAACATGACCTTTTAAATTAACTAACTATGGTACCCTAACCTCAATTAATAAAGTAGCCGGCTATCATCACGCGTCATATCCTTCAGTAGTAGGGGTGAACATTTTAAACTCTTCTTAATCAATCAACCCTTCCATATATCTTTCTTTGATGGCTTCTTTCTATCCTCCAATTTCTCCTCTCCTCCTCTTACCCCTCTCCTCCTTTTCACCCTCCTCCTCTTTCCCTTCTCCTCCTCTTCCCCCTCTCATCCTGTTCCCCCTCTCATCCTCTTTCCCCTTCTCCTCCTCTTTCCCCTCTCATCCTCTTCCCCCTCTCCTCCTCTTCCCCCTCTCCTCCCCCCCAACGCCTCACGCTTATACTCTCTCTCTCTCTCTCTCTCTCTCTCTCTCTCTCTCTCTCTCTCTCTCTCTCTCTCTCTCTCTCAAGAAGCACTCCGAGAATAAAAGAAATTGGTGAATCACAGATACGAAATTTGGAAATACGGGAAAACCGGTTGAGTAATTATGAAGAGAATATTTATGATAGAATAATTGATTGTTAATGGTCTTTTTCTCCCAAGAGCCTTATTGAATGCTTTAATTGTTGGGGAATAAGAGAATGATGATTCCTCCACTCTGCGCCACAAAAAAAAAAAAAAAAAAAAAAAATCCTATGAGTTAGTACCTTGCCAGTCTGTTTCATGACACAGTTTGAAGGTCTCCGTGACCACCACCAATTCGTCCGACATGCAGCAGCCCGCCTCTTAATGACTGACTTGCACTAAAGTATTGAAAGAAAGTGTTGTGATGGCCTGGAGAGAGATGAGTCAGCTCCAGTCCTAAACCATTTTTCTTATACTGCTTCTGTTTCCCATTCTTATTCCTTTTCTTCTTCTTCCTCCTCCTCCTCCTCCTCTTCTTCCTCCTCCTCCTCCTCCTCTTCCTCTTCCTCCTCCTCCTCCTCCTCCTCCTCTATTGGAATAAACTCCCGTCATCTGTAGTAGCAGCGAATACAGTAGAAACCTTTAAACATCGCCTCGCTAAATATTTTAAAGAAAAAGATTTTTAGTATTTTTTTTTTTTTTTTTTAGTAGTAGTAGAATTAGGCTTCCACTACTTTTCCCACTTTCCTATAAAATTTCCTTGTGCATTCTTTATTAACGAGCAAGATGTTATTCTCTAACTGTTTTTCCAACAGTAATACCCGGTGGGAGTGGTGGGTGGGTAGGAGCCTTGTCCTTAATCTATCCTTTCCTTCAACATGTAGTCTAGATTAACGTAGTTAAACAGGTAAACCTCGTAAAAGGACACTATGTACCTCTTGTTGCCTGTACTTCCTTTGTATTCCTCCTCCTCCTCACCCTCCTCCTCATGCTTTTGTTATTCCCTGGGGATTATCACTGCCTTCTTCCTCTTCGTCATCACTGTCGTTAATCTAATCATTCTTTTCTTCTCCTCCTCCATCTCCTCCCTCCTCATGTCCCTTTTGTTATTCCCTGGGGATTCTCACTTCCTTCTTCCTCTTCGTCATCACTGTCGTTAATGGAATCATGCTTATCATTAAAATCATCATTATCATCTTCAATTACCTCTCTCTTCCTTTTTGACGACAGGTGTGGTGTGAGAAAATCATTCGACCAAAAAGTGAAAGAAAATTTATTAACGTCCTGAGCTGATATATTATGTACCCGAGGAAAATGAATGAAGCAAGGAATGATGAAAGTGGTATGCTGTGTATAATTGTGAATAAGAATAGACTGCAGCTCCCCTCCTGTAGTACCTCCTCTCTTCATACCCTCTCCTTATAATCCTCTCTATATTAATTCCCTCTCATTTCTATCACCTTCTTCATCCCTTCCTCATTGTTTTCTTTTTCTTTCTGTCTTCCACATATTCGTCTCCTGTAACCTGTCTTCAAAATTATCTTCTTGGTACACCATTACACTTTCCAATTATTGTATTTCCTCTTCATCTTTGTTTTTCTATTCTTGCTTTTCACTAATTCACACTTTTTGTTCACACTACATGTTCTCCTCTTCCGTCTATATATAGTTTCAGTTTCCTCTTCAAACTTTAATAGTAACTACCATAATTTTTTTTTAATTTTTTCCCTCTCCCCTTTTCACATAAATTTATCCCTGTCCAACATTTTCACTTTCCTTTTTCTCCTCAATCTCTGTCTTCTAATTCTCCTTGTGTCGCTTCATGTTAAAATTTTCTCTCCCTTCCTCAAGTCCACACTCCTCTTCCTTCTCCACATTCTCATTGCAGTCCACTTCTTGCACTGCCTAGCTCCCAATCGGACAAAAGCAATGAAGGGAAGCCAGTATAAGTATAATATCTAAACATGTATAACGAGTCAGAGTCACATCCCTGTCGCCGCTGTGATAAAGTGATTGGTCGAGTTTGTCCTTCCCGTACACCTTCCACGTCAATACGCCTTCTTCATCTTGACACATTCTTCATCTATATAGTACAGTACCTGGGTTCATCTTATTTCGATCTGACATACGCTATTCTCATAATTATGTTCCTGTCTAATCCTGGGGATCTATTCCTTATCACTTGTGACATCAGAGAGAGAGAGAGAGAGAGGAGAGAGAGAGAGAGAGAGAGAGAGAGAGAGAACCCGACCACGTCACCGAGAACCAGCCCCTACAATTACCGGTAAAGCCAACCAACCAGTCCAGGGCGGCGTGCAGGCATCTTGGGGGAGTGACCGGAATGAGTGGTGAGGCTGGAAGTGACGGCAATGATATAGATATCTCTTACTGTATGGACTCTACTCTTACGGTCCTCTCTTCATTGCTGTAAAATGTACAATTATACATTAAATACTTATCGTGCTAAAATGTCTCTTTCTTTATCTTGTCTCTTAATTGTCATCCTTGAAAAGTGTCACAGTTCTGCACCATGACAGTTGTGTTTGTCCAGATCACCTTCAGGACCAAATAATGTATGGTAGGCTGCTCTCATGCAGGTGGATAAGTCACTCACCTCATTGACCTGCAGGGTGGTAGCAGGTGTTATACTATCTCTCTTTTTCGTAGTCTCAAAGAATGTTGAATTGCTTGCTAACTGAACCTTCCTGATGGCCTCTTAGTGTGGTGGAGTTTGACTTGGGATTGGAGTAGCTTACAGTCAGATACAGTACACGGCTAAGAACCACACAGAGTTGATACATGTAGACGCCATTTTCACTCGTAATCATCAAGTTTGGCTACAGTTTTCCTAGTCTGTTGCGAGTCCCCATGAGCTGGTCTGGACGGGTTGGGCAAGTTGCTGTCACCAGCAGTGAATGTGGTTCGTCTGAAAGCTCATGGCATAATATTATATGATTATAATAAAACTTGTTCTCTCACACCCTGTCCTGTCTGTCTATCTGTCTGTTTGTATTATTTGTGAGATGTACAGTGAATCATGTGAGGTGAGTGTAGTGTTGTGTGAGGAAAAGACAGGAATTCAACCCGACGTCGCGTGTCAGGAGAGCATATCATTTGTTGCCTCTCTCTCTCAAACACCGCACGTGCTTGGTTGGAATGTTATTGATGCTGTTATGCGTTTGGACACGCCAGGGTAATACTGAACAACTCCACAATTCAGTTTATCCCCGGGGGGTATGGAGGGGGTTTCCCGTTGATCCGCTCGGCCATTAGCTGGAGTCACGCATGTATGTATACTGTGTTGTGGTCTTACTGTATACGAATAACAGCTATGCAGTCTGTTCGGAGTCGTCACATTCAGGATGGAGGAAGGAAGTCCCAAACACGACCTTCACCTAGAGTGACTTGGGATCGTGTTAGTGGTATGGCTTAGTCAAATTGCAAGAGCTCGTGTTAGTTTACTGAACAGCAAACTTTAAGGATTTCATGTTTCTCCTGCATTTGGAGTAATATAGTACTGGTCTGATTAGAAATATGTCCATTAGACAAATGTTTTAATTTTTATATAACAAGTGTCGTCTATTATGAACCTCTAAGACTTTTAATGAACCTCTAAGACTTCTAATGAACCCTCTAAGACTTTTAATGAACCCTCTAAGATTTTAATGAAACCCTCTAAGACTTCTAATGAACTCTCTAAGACTTTTAATGAACCCTCTAAGACTTTTAATGAACCCTCTAAGACTTCTAATGAACCCTCTAAGACTTTTAATGAACCCTCTAAGACTTTTAATGAACCCTCTAAGACTTTTAATGAACCCTCTAAGACTTCTAATGAACCCTCTAAGACTTTTAATGAACCCTCTAAGACTTCTAATGAACCCTCTAAGACTTTTAATGAACCCTCTAAGACTTCTAATGAACCTCTAAGACTTCTAATGAACCCTCTAAGACTTCTAATGAACCCTATAAGACTAAGAGCTCAAATTAACCCTCTAAGATTTTTAATGAACCCTCTAAGACTTTTAATGAACCTCACGAAGGAGTCATCCGTGATCATGTGAAATAAAGACAAAAACCTGCGCTGTTATAAAGAAGAAATTGCTTATTATTTTGTACCCCGGTCTCTAATAACAAGTTTGTAATATAATGAAGAATCCCCATTACTCAAGTAAGTCATTATTCTGTACTCTTAGATTACCTATTCTTTTTGTAAGGTTTGGGAGGAGAGGGCGTGTCCTTGGGCTATAGATATTTTTCCAATTCCTTTCTGATAACGTGTATATTAATTATCATTACAAGAGAGGCTGTATCAGTAAGGACATAGATTATATTATTCTGTGATGGAAGGAGAAGGTCGTGGTTCTTGTTCATCTACTGTAAAAAAATGCGGCATCCCGGGAAGTTCTTGGGGAATTATCAAACAACTTTACCCATGTTTAAGGGGGTGCGGGAATAGGGGGACAGGCTTGGGGGGGGGGGGGTTAGGGAGGTGCGGGGGGATTTTGGGGGTGCGGGAGTAGGGGGACAGGCTTAGGGGGGGGGGGGGTTAGGGAGGTGCGGGAATAGGGGACAGGCTCTCTACCCACC
Organism: Petrolisthes cinctipes; assembly: GCA_033782935.1. Taxonomy (NCBI): domain Eukaryota; kingdom Metazoa; phylum Arthropoda; class Malacostraca; order Decapoda; family Porcellanidae; genus Petrolisthes; species Petrolisthes cinctipes. Next base: position 56,651 of record JAWQEG010006113.1, read on the forward strand.
CCAAGCCTGTCCCCCTATTCCCGCACTCCCCCCACGCACCCCCGAAGCCTGTCCCCTACTCCCGCACCCCCCTTAAAAGTCTACATTTTCTTCTGTCAGGTGTCCCGCTGACTCACCTCTCCTGCCACAACAAGACTTAACATAATGCACTTTTATATGATGTTTTCATCGGCCGTGACTGACAAATCAACAACATACTTGATTTTTTTACGCCAGTATGCCTTTTATTGTCAGACTCTCTCTCTCTCTCTCTCTCTCTCTCTCTCTCTCTCTCTCTCTCTCTCTCTCTCTCTCTCTCTCTCTCTCTCTCTCTCTCTCTCTCTCTCTCTCTCTCTCTCTCTCTCTCTCTTTCCCACCCAGACCTCACAAATCTTTCACCGAGGGCAAGTCAAAAGAGTTGCCAAGATTTCCCACACTTACTCAGGGCACCGCGGGGGGCCAACCAACCCTGTGTAATATGTGGTGTGGTACCTTGTAGACGTCTCCATTGGTGTGCTGAGAGATGTTGTTTGTTACGGGCATCATAGTGGAGAGGATAATACGTTTGTTGTTGTTGTTGTTGTTGTTGTTGTTGTTGAATGTGATGAGTGCTACTGATTCATCCAAATAATAAATCAGGGAGAACAGACCACCTCAACATTATCAACAATGCATAATTTTTTTTTTTTTTTTTTTTTTTTTTTTTTTTTTTTTTGCATAGCTTGGAGGATTCGGTAACTTCCATTTTTCTTCCTCCACTGTAGTTCACGTTATTCATTGTTGTTGAATTAGAGGACTAAGAAGAAGAAAGGGAATGTGCAGTCACCCATTATAGTACACGAAGGCATTAGTCTGTTTCCTTGTGTTACATGTTGCATTACTCAGTACCATATTTTGTGTGTGTGTGTGTGTGTGTGTGTGTGTGTGTGTGTGTGTGTGTGTGTGTGATCAAAATAAATCCCAGCATATTGTTGCGATCCGTGTAATCTCAGTTAATGTCGTCATTGACCCTTGAAGCTTAGTTTTCATGTTGGGCGTTCTTGCAATCACTTATCTCCATTTACCTCCTTGTGCACTCGTAAGTTACGCTCAGTTGATTCTGTAAGGCTCCAGGTTTTTTTTGTCTTTAAGTAAGAACTGGTAGAACACACACATTGTACACTTTTCCTGTCGCAAAAAGTGGCTTGTTGCTTTTCATGATACTCCTTTGTCGGCTGAATATTCTCTCTCTCTTCCTTTACTCATTCTTCTTTTGAGTTTTTGATCGTGACGTGTATTTCTTCTCAACGTCCATATAATAACTGGATGGATCAACACCAAAGAATATAAAGTCGACCGACGTATTGAGACGGTAAAGTTCGTCTTCTTCCTCGCACTGACATCAAGCCTAGGATTAGCGGAGAGGTACTTTGTAATCTTAATTAAAGTATTGTAGTGTTTGAGTAAATCTGGATCATGAGATTCCTCCAAACTATTCCAGGCAACAACAGGTTACCATTATTTTCGTTAATCTGGTCTGGTTTCCTGCCACACTGTGCATGGAGGATTTAAGGCACTCCACTGTAGCAAAATTATACTGTCCCCTTAATTAAATGTAGTGTATCTCCGACTTTCATCTCTAGTTCATCTCTTCTCATGTTTAAAGATATCTAACACTGTTGTCTCATCCTCCACATTCTCTCCTTTCTCTTCCTCCCCTGTTGTATAAGTTCATTCTGGCCGAGGAGAGACTATTTTCTTCCCCTTTGGTCCTGGGTTGGATGAACACATGATAGCGAAAACTCGTCCCTTCTGCACATGACGTCACTCAGCATCATGAGCCCATTCTTTAATTAAGGGGGTGCGGGAATAGGGGGACAGGCTTGGGGAGGGGTTTAGAGGGGTTGGGGGGTTTTGGGGGGTGCAGGAGTAGGGGGACAGGCTGGGGGGGGGGGTTAAGGAGGTGCGAGAATAGGGGACAGGCTTTCTACCCACCCCAAGCCTGTCCCCCTATTCCCGCACCCCTCAAACCCCCCCCCCCCCAAGCCAGTCCCCCTATTCCTGCCCCCCCCCCCTTAATCTCCTTTTATGGACGTTACCCTTCCCCTCCAGTGAGAGTCGGTGCCACTTGTATTATGTGAACGTTACTTACCTAAGAGTTGGTATAAAGGGTTGGGTTGGTCCAGTGTTGGTATATCTGGAGTAACTGATTCCTCCAAACTATTTCAAGCAACAGGACACCATTATTTTTGTCCATGTGGTCCTGTGTCCAGGCGTATTTTGGAGGAATCAAGGCACTCCAATGTACCAAACGTATACTATTCCCTTAAGGGGGGTGCGGAAGTAGGGGGACAGACTTGGGGGGGACTGGGGGGTTGCGGGAATAGGGGGACAGGCTTGGGGTGGGTAGAAAGCCTGTCCCCTATTCCCGCACCCCCCCTAACCCCCCCCCCTCTCACAGCCTGTCCCCCCTACTCCCGCACCCCCTACAACCCCCCGAACCAAC
>JAWQEG010006114.1:0-83369 GCA_033782935.1 Petrolisthes cinctipes
CTCCACCGTGCCAAAACACTCGCATCACCTTCACTTCTTTTCGACTGTATGACCAGAGAAACCTTTTGTGGGCGGACATGAACCAAACCTTGTTGCTATTTTGACAGTCCCTGGAAATTCGCACCGATAATGTCACTTCAGGGGAGGTGTGAGTATCTGTGTGTGTGTGTGTGTGAGAGAGAGAGAGAGAGAGAGAGAGAGAGAGAGAGAGAGTCTGTGTTTGTGTAAGAGAGAGAGAAAGTGAGTGTGAGAGAGAGAGGTCTGTGTGTGTGTAAGAGAGAGAGAGAGAGAGAGAGAGAGAGAGAGAGAGAGAGAGAGAGAGAGTGAGAGAGAGAGTTTGTGTTTGTGTGTAAGAGAGAGAGAAAGTGAGTGTGTGTGAGAGAGAGAGAGAGAGAGAGAGAGAGAGAGAGAGAGGAGAGAGAGAGAGAGAGAGAGAGTGTCTATGTGTGTGTAAGTGAGAGAGAGAGTGAGAGGTTTGTGTGTGTGTGTAAGAGAGAGAGAGAGAGAGAGTGAGAGAGCGAGAGTTTGTGTGTGTGTGTAAGAGAGAGAGAGAGAGAGAGAGAGAGAGAGAGAGAGAGAGAGAGAGAGAGAGTTTGTGTGTGTGTGTGTAAGAGATGTGAGAGAGAGAGTCCTGTGTGTGGTGTGTGTGTAAGAGAGAGAGAGAGAGAGAGTGAGTGAGTGAGAGAGAGAGCGAGGAGTTTGTGTGTGTGTGTAAGAGCGAGAGAGAGAGAGTCTGTGTCCTGTGTGTGTGTGGTGGTAAGAGAGTGAGAGAGAGAGTTTGTGTGTGTGTGTAAGAGAGTGAGAGAGAGAGTTCGTGTGTGTGTGTAGAAGAGAGAGAAAGTGAGTGCGAGAGAGAGAGTCTGTGTGTCAAAGAGAGAGAGTATATATATATATACTAGCTGCTCCGCCGCCCTTCGGGCGGCTAGGAGCCGCTAGCTCCTGCGGAGGGCTGGCGGCCTGCGGCCCGCCCTTCCAGCGCCCTTCGGGCGGTTTTGGAGCAGATCGGGTGGTGGGTGGATAGAAGGAAGGGAGAAGGGGAAGGAAAGGGGGAGAGGGAGGGATGGTTTAGTGGTTAGATAAAATAAATGGATGGATGGATGAATAGTAATAGAGGTGGGTGGGTGAATAATTGGAAGGTATTAGTCGTTTTTAAATGTTTTATTATATCAATCTTTTCTCCCTCATTCAATAACTCCATCATTCTAATATTAGCATAATTAATAATATTTCCTTCTTTTTCTATTAATTTGCGTCACTAAGCATTTTACTGAAGTGCCTCCTGGTAAACGACATTTTTCACGACTCCGGTTGAGGACAATAAATATGGCAATAATGAAAATCAATTTGACAAAAGTGAAACTCTATAGGACAATAATGAGAATCAATATGACAATGGTGTTTGATACTGGAGCAGGAATCAAGAGCTCAAGAAAAATATTGTACAAAATATTGGTATTTATTGAAAGAATTACCGTTTTTCCCGGTAGTTTGCCCAGGTTAGGTCCCGGTAGTCTGATGCGGTCTAGGTAAGGTCAGGTAAGGTAAGGTCAGGCTAATTTCAAAATGGCCCATTTGAATATGCCCTATCTTGGCAATAATGAAAATCAATTAGACAAAACTGAAACTCAATAGGACAATACTGAGATTCAATATGACAATGGTGTTTTGATACCGTAGCAGGAATCAAGACGTCAAGAAAATAAGTTACAAAAATATTCTACCAATCAGAAAATAAATATGGCAATAATGAAAATCAATTTGACAAAACTGAAAACTCTATAGGACAATACTGAGAATCAATATGACAATGGTGTTTGATACTGGATTACAAAAATATTCTACCAATCTGAAAATAAATATGGCAATAATGAAAATCAATTTTGACAAAACTGAAACTCTATAGGACAATACTGAGAATCAATATGACAATGGTGTTTGATACTGGATTACAAAAATATTCTACCAATCTGAAAATAAATATGGCAATAATGAAAATCAATTTGACAAAACTGAAACTCTATAGGACAATACTGAGAATCAATATGACAATGGTGTTTGATACTGGATTTACAAAAATATTCTACCAATCTGAAAATAAATATGGCAATAATGAAAATCAATTTGACAAAAGTGAAAACTCTATAGGACAATAATGAGAATCAATATGACAATGGTGTTTGATACTGGAGCAGGAATCAAGAGCTCAAGAGAATAATGTCCAAAAATATTGGTAATTATTGAAAGAATTACCGTTTTCCTGGTAGTTTGCCCAGGTTAGGTCCCGGTAGTTTGCCCAGGTTAGGTCCCGGTAGTCTGATGTGGTCTAGGTTAGGTTAGGTAAAGTCAGGTAAGGTCAGGCTAATTTCAAAATGCCCCATTTGAATATGCCCTATCTTGGAAATGGGGCATTTGCGAAGGAAATGCCATAGAAGAAAATAGTCTTAGAATGGTCTAAATAAGTGGGTAATGAAGGTAGAAAAACGGTATGCAATAACGGTAATGCATTCAATATTTACCAAAATAGTATACCAATATGGTAGAAATCAATCATAAAAATGGATAAAATGTAATAATATAGGTAAACGACAATATACTTACTGAGATAAGGCATAAACAAATCGAATAATATCCGTGCTGTAGCCTAAAATATGTTCTGGACCAGTATCCGATAATTTAATAATAGAACACGTGTTCTCATTTTTAGGGGTAACTACTTTATTACTCATGGCGGTGCTGTACGCAAACGAGTGGACATAGGAAGCTTTAGTTTACAGATTCTGGTGTGTAAAATCAAGCTCTACAAGTCTGTAAGAAAAAATTTACCTAAATGAAACTTTAAAATTGACCGTGTTTTTGCGAAAGGCTGAACTGTGGTATGGTGATTCCGTAGATTTTTCCCCTGTAATTTATTATTATTTCGCTAGCACGTTTCGTTATATGTGGTTTCGTTGTATGACCCCCCCTAAACCTGAACGGGATCAAGACTCACCTACATGCAAATTTTGAGGACACAAAGTTGGACGGTTTAGGCGTGCATCGCGGACACACACACACACACACACACACACACACGCAGAAAGAAGCTTGGCTTTATGTATATAGATATATATATATGTGTGTGTGTGTGTGTTGTTTTTGTTGTTGTTGATGTAGTGTTTGTTCTACCTAACCTAACCTAATGAAACCAAACTAAACCAAACCTAACCCAACATAAACCAAACTAACTCAACCAAACCAAACCAAACCTAACCTAACCCAACCAAACCCAAACCAACTCAACGCAACTTAACCTAACTTACAAACCTAACCTAATCTAACCAACCCAACCCAACCTAAACCAACCTAACCTAACTTAACCTAACAGATTTTGTTCTACAGACATTGTAACCAAACCAAACCAAACTAAACCAACCCTAACCAAACCTAAACCAACCTGAACCAACCTACACTAACCTAACCTAACCTAACCTAACCTAACCTAACCTGAACCAACCTACACTAACCTAACCTAACCTAACCTAACCTAACCTAACCTACACTAACCTAACCAAACCTAAACCAACCTACACTAACCTAACCTAACCTAACTTTAACAGATATTGCTCTAAGGACATCAGAAGTGGTCAAATATTCACTGCAAAGACTCGTAATCTGATTCTCTACTTCCACACTCAAAGCAACTACTACACTGGGTTCTCTGCTGTTTTAACCTTCATACCCACACCGGGATGTATGTAAGTAGGGGGGAGAGAGAGAGAGAGAGAGGTGGGGAGAGTGTGTGTGTGTAAGATAGATAGAGAGAGAGGTGGGGAGAGTGTGTGTGTGTGTAAGATAGATAGATAGAGAGGTGGGGAGAGTGTGTGTAAGATAGATAGGTAGATAGAGAGGTGGGGAGAGTGTGTGTGTGTAAGATAGATAGAGAGAGAGGTGTGGAGAGTGTGTGTGTGTAAGATAGATAGATAGAGAGGTGGGGAGAGTGTGTGTGTGTGTGTCAGAGATAGAGAGAGAGGTGGGGAGAGTATGAGTGTGTGTGTAAGATAGATAGATAGAGAGGTGGGGAGAGTGTGTGTGTGTGTGTCAGAGATAGAGAGAGAGGTGGGGAGAGTGTGTGTGTGTGTGTCAGAGAGATAGAGAGAGAGGTGGGGGAGAGTGTGTGTGTGTGTCAGAGATAGAGAGAGAGGTGGGGAGAGTGTGTGTGTAAGATAGATAGATAGAGAGGTGGGGAGAGTGTGTGTGTGTGTCAGAGATAGAGAGAGAGGTGGGGGAGAGTGTGTGTGTGTGTGTCAGAGATAGAGAGAGAGGTGGGGAGAGTGTGTGTGTGTGTCAGTGATAGAGAGAGAGATGGGGAGAGTGTGTGTGTGTGTAAGATAGATAGATAGAGAGGTGGGGAGAGTGTGTGTGTGTGTCAGAGATAGAGAGAGAGGTGGGGAGAGTGTGTGTGTAAGATAGATAGATAGAGAGGTGGGGAGGGTGTGTGTGTGTTTGCCAGAGAGAGAGAGAGAGAGAGAGAGAGATACAGAGGGTGTGTGTGTGTCAGAGAGAGAGAGAGAGAGATACAGAGGGTGTGTGTGTGTCAGAGAGAGAGAGAGAAAGAGGTGGGGAAGAGATGTTATGTAGAGGGGTGGGAATTTTCACAAGAGAGAGAGAGAGAGAGAGAGAGAGAGAGAGAGAGAGAGAGAGAGAGAAAAGTAAGTTATGACTATACCAAAATATAAAACTGGTGTGTGTGTGTGTGTGTGTGTGTGTGTGTGTGTGTGTGTTTTATTATTATTATTTAATATATTTTTTTTTTTTTTTGTGGATATATAAATTAACAAAATTCTATTCCTGTTTAATTTTTACTCATTTATTAATTAACTTTTATTTATTTTATTTTATTTATTTTCTAAACAGGCTTGCAGAGGTACCAACCACAACTACCAACACACCTACCAACACACCTACCAACACACCTAACACACCTACCAACACTACGTACACACCTACTAACACACCTAACACAACTACTAACACACCTACCAACACACCTACCAACACACCCACCACCACCACCACCCCCAAAAAAATATTCTCTCCACCCATCTGTCGAATTGAAAAGTATAATAACATTTACTACTGGACTTCTCCTTACTACGGCTTCTATAATTACCCAGTCAACTTCAGGTGTGGGATGAGTGCTGTTATGGTGAGTGTGTGTATGTGTGTTATGGTGAGTGTGTGTGTGTGTGTTATGGTGTACTGTACAGCCACAATCAAATATCCACCAACACTTTCCTTCCTTCCATCGTAGTAGTAAATATCTTGGTAATAAAAAAGAACAACACGTGTATGATTTTGCAGCACCTCATAATAATAATAATATCCACCCACACTTTCCTTCCATCGTAGTAGTAAATATCTTGGTAATAAAGAACAACACGTGTATGATTTTGCAGCACCTCATAATAATAATAATAATAATAATATCCACCCACACTTTCCTTCCATCGTAGTAAATATCTTGGTAATAAAGAACAACACGTGTATGATTTTGCAGCACCTCATAATAATAATAATAATAATAATATCCACCCACACTTTCCTTCCATCGTAGTAGTAAATATCTTGGTAATAAAGAACAACACGTATGATTTTGCAGCACCTCATAATAATAATAATAATAATAATAATAATATCCACCCACACTTTCCTTCCATCGTAGTAATAAATATCTTAGTAATAAAGAACAACACGTGTATGATTTTGCACCACCTCATAATAATAATAATAATTGAGGGGGTTGTTGAGTTGACGTAAGGTGTTAGTTGTTGTATGATTATATTTTGATATGATACTGATTTACTTACACGATATGGAAGGAATGTGTTGGTGGTTATTTGATTGTGGCTCTACATTATAATTATTATCTATATGTTTCAACTCGTACTTACAGAGTTAATAATAATAGTAGGCATATATTTTTTTTTTTTTTAATACATACATTCTGTTTATAATTTAATCTTATTTTATTCTTATCTAATATATTAATTTATTGATAATGTTTATTTTATTCTAATTGTCTTATCTATTGTGTTATTGTGTTATCTTATTGTGTTATGTTATTTTTGTTTTCAGTACAGTGGTGTTACCGAGATGAGGTTGGTTAGTTTCAATGTACAACCCAAAGTCAACAATCAGTGTCTGGATTACGTCAAAGTTCAACTACCATACGGCAGGAACCAAATGTAAACAATGAGAGAGAGAGAGAGAGAGAGAGAGAGAGAGAATGGACTGATAAATTTTCCTGTTTCCTACTTAAAGAGAGAGAGAGAGAGAGAGAGAGAGAACTGATAAATTTTCATGTTGAGAGAGAGAGAGAGAGAGAGAGAACTGATACATTTTCCTGTTTCCTGCTGAGAGAGAGAGAGAGAGAGAGAGAGAGAGAGAGAGAGGAGAGAGAGAGAGAGAGAGAAAGCTACTAAATTTTTTCATACTGTATATATAATTAGAAATAAGTCAATATTTACCATTTTTTATAATAATTGTACGGTATATTGTGATTCATTATTATTATTATTATTATCACCCAACTACAATTATTATTATTATTATTATTATTATTATTATTATTATTATTATTATTATTATTATAACTATCCCCTTCCCTACTACCACAACTACTACCCCCTTCCCCCCACCACCACAACTACCCCCCCTCCCCCACTACCACTACCACCACCACCACAACTACCCCACTTTTCCCCCCAACAACCACAACTACCCCCACTATTCCCCCCTTCCCCTCTCCCCCACATACCCCCCACCACAACCACTACCACTACCACCACCACAACATCTATCACTACCAACAACACCATATTTTATTCCAGAATCTGTGGACACCAAGAAGAACCACAACTACAACCACAACAACCACAACAAGAGCCTAGTAGTAGTGGTAGAAGTAGTGGTAGAAGTAGTAGGAGTAGTGGTAGAAGTAGTGGTAGTAGTGGTAGTAGTAGTAGGAGTGGTAGTGTGTATTTAAAGTCTCCAGGTTACATTGGATTAAGTTTCATCTCGGATCAGAATATTACTGGTGATGGCTTCAACTTGTCTATCTCCTTTCAACATTCCAGCTGTCATAAGGTAAGGAAAGGAGGGATGGAAAGGGAAGGAGGGAGGGTGGGGATGAGGGAAGGAGATGGGGGAGAGGGAAGGAAGGGAAGGAGGGAGGGTGGGGATGAGGGAAGGAGAGGGGAGAGAAGGAAGGAAGGAGAGGAGGGGATGAGGGTGGGAAGGAAGGGAATGAGAGGAGGGATGAGGGTGGTAAGGAAGGAAAGGAGGGGATGAGGGTGGGGGGGAAGGAGAGGGGAGAGAGGGAAGGAAGGAGAGGAGGGATGAGGGTGGGAAGGAGAAAGAGGAGGAGGAGGAGGCGAAGGAGATATGTATGGATAAGGAGGGAGGGAAGGAAGGAATGAGGGAGGGAAGGAGGGAAGGAAGGAAGAGAAGGAGAAAGAGGAGGCGAAGGAGAAATGTATGGATAAGGAGGGAGGGAAGGAAGGAAAGAGGGAAGGAAGGAAAGAGGGAGAGAAGGAGAAAGAGGAGGAGGAGGGAGAGATGGAGAGAGAGAGGAAAGAGGGAGAGAAGGAGAAAGAGGAGGAGGAGGAGAAGAAGGAGAAATGTATGGATAAGGAGGGAGGGAAGGAAGGAATGAGGGAGAGAAGGAGGGAGAGAAGGAGAAAGAGGAGGAGGAGGGAGAGAAGGAGAGAGAGAAGGAGAAAGAGGAGGAGGAGGAGAAGAAGGAGAAGTGTATGGATAAGGAGGAACGGAAGGATGAAATGAGGGAGGGAGGGAAGGAAGGAGAAAATTGATTGGTAAAGTAGAAAAAGATATATTTGGTCACACATTATTATGATCACACGTCACTATAATAATTAATCTCTATCAATTTATTTATTTATTTATTTATTTATTAAGGAGAGAGATACACTTTTGGTGCAGGAGTAGGGGGGCAGGCTTGGGGGGGGGGGGGGTTAGGGGGGTGCGGTGTTTTTTTTTTTTTTGTGTGTGTTTGTGTGTGGGAATAGGGGGACAGGCTTGGGGGGGGGGTTAGGGGGTTGCGGGAATAGGGGACAGGCTTTCTACCCACCCTAAGCAAGCCTGTCCCCCTATTTCCGCACCCCCCTAAACCCCCCCCCCCCAAGCCTGTCCCCCTATTCCCGCACCCCCCAAGCCAAGCCTGTCCCCCTATTCCCACACACACACACCAAAAAAAAAAAAAACGCACCCCCCTAAACCCCCCCCCACCCAAGCCTGTCCCCCTATTTCCGCACCCCCCTAAGCCTGTCCCCCTATTCCCACACACACACACCAAAAAAAAAAAAAAAAAAAAAACGCACCCCCCTAAACCCCCCCCCCCCTACTCCGGCACCCCCTTAATTAAGATATTTCTATAATGTGTTTATTTCTCTTAATTCTTGAGGTTATCGTGGGAAGGAGAGTTGGTGAGACAGCCATCGTTAGTACTACACGGTTTGGTTATCGGCATTCCAAAGATACACTCTGTCACTATATTGTTATTGTGAGTATGTGTGTGTGTGTGTGGGGGGGGATATAGTGTGTGTGTGTGTGGGGGGTGGGGTAGTGGGGGGGGGATGCAGAGTGTGTGTGTGTGTGTGTGTGGGGGTGGGGGGAGTGGGATGCAGAGTGTGTGTGTGTGTGGGGGATGGGGGAGGGGGGGGGATAGTGTGTGTGTGTGTGTGTGTGGTGGAAGGGATATAGTGTGTGTGTATGAGTCTGTGTGTGTGTGTGTGTGTGTGTGGGATGGGGGAGTGGGGGGGGGGGATAGTGTGTGTGTCTGGGTGGGGTGGGGGGATATAGTGTGTGTGTATGTGTGTGTGGGGGGGGGGATATAGTGTGTGTGTGTGTTTGAGAGGATGTAGTGTGTGTGTGTGTGTGTGTTTAAGGGGATATTGTTACTACTACAAGGTTTGGTTATCGTCATTCCAAAGATACACTCTGTCATTATATTGTTATTGTGAGTATGTGTGTGTGTGTGTGTGGGATGGGGGAGTGGGGGGGGGATAGTGTGTGTGTGTGTGTGTGTTTGAGAGGATGTAGTGTGTGTGTATGTGTGTGTGTGTGTGTGTGGGGTGGTGGGATATAGTGTGTGTGTGGGGGGTGGGTGGGTGGTGGGGGATAGTGTGTGTGTGTCTGAGTGGGGTGGGGGGATGCAGAGTGTGTGTGTGTGTGTGTGTGATGGGGGAGTGGGGGGGGGATAGTGTGTGTGTGTCTGAGTGGGGTGGGTGGATGCAGAGTGTGTGTGTGTGTGTGTTTGAGAGGATATAGTGTGTGTGTGTGTGTGTGTGTGTTTGAGAGGATATAGTGTGTGTGTGTGTGTGTGTTTGAGAGGATGTAGTGTGTGTGTGTGTTTGAGGGGATATTATAGTGTGTGTGTGTGTGTGTGTGTGTGTGTACAGCTAACCATGCACTCACCCACCTCTCTAACTCTAAATAACCAACAACATCACACAACCAATTTCTCAAACCAACCAACCAACCAACCAATCACTTGCTTCCTACCACCAACCAATTCACACACACACACACACACACACACACCTAACTTGCAGACAGATCAATCTCTAACTAACTATCCAACCAATTCTTTCCCATACACACACACACACACACACACACACACACACACATCTTACTTACAAACATATCAATCTCTAACTAACTATCGACCTACTTCCTTAACTACCTAACTACCTAACCAACTAACCACTCCTCTCTTCCATACACACACACACACACACACACATCTTACAAACATATCAATCTCTAACTACCTACCTACCTACTTCCTTAACTACCTAATCAACCACTCTCTCTGACTCTCTCCCATCCATCCATCCATCTTACTTACAGACATATCAATCTCTAACTAACTATCTACCTACTGCCTTAACTACCTAATCAACCAATTAACCACTCTCTCTGACTCTCCCATCCATCCATCCATCTTACTTACAGACATATCAATCTCTAACTAACTATCTACCTACTTCCTTAACTACCTAATCAACCACCTAACCACTCTCTCTGACTCTCTCCCACCCATCCATCCATCCATCCATCTTACTTACAGACATATCAATCTCTAACTAACTATCTACCTACTTCCTTAACTACCTAGTCAACCACTCTCTCTGACTCTCTCCCATGACCCATCCATCCATTTAATCTTTCCTTCCCACATCTGTACAGGCACCTAAAGGAAGACAAGTAAGAATTAACTACCTCTACCTTCGCACACAACACACCAGAGGCTGCACCATGGACTGGGCTCTCGTTAACACCCACTCCCAGATCCAATTCCCCCCCACCACCTCCAGCATCTACTGTGGTGTGAGGGTGGTGACCAACTTACCCTTATCATCTCGGGGAAGGACATTACTGGCTTACTCAGGCACCAAACACATCAGTAGAGGAATGAGGTTTAGGTATACCATTGTGTGAGAAAGGAAAGATGGGAGATGTCATTATAGTGTGAAGTATAGTTTAAGAAAGGAAGGATTTGAGATGTCATTTAAGTGTGCAATATGTTTTGAGAAAGGAAGGATTTGAGATGTCATTTAAGTGTGCAATATGTTTTGAGAAAAGAGAGATTTGAGATGTCATTATAGTGTGCAGTATAGTTTAAGAAAGGAAAGATGGGAGATGTTATTATAGTGTGCAGTATATTTTGAGAAATGAATGATGGGACATGTCATTATAGTGTGAATTATATTTTGAGAAAGGAGAGATGGGATATGTTATTTAAGTGTGCAATATATTTTGAGAAAGGAGAGATGGGAGGTGTCATTATAGTGTGCAGTAGGCCTATATTTATTTTGAGAGAGGAGGAATTAAAGACATGATGGAAGGGAGATGTCATTATAGTGTGCAGTAGGCCTATATTTATTTTGAGAGAGGATGAATTAAAGACATGAGTAGCTAGCTAGGTTCAAGTTGATGGAAGGGAGTTGTCATAAATTTTTAGTGTGCATTTGTTTTGAAAGAGGAAATATGGGAGATGTCATTTAAGTGTGCAGTATATTTAATTGAGAAAGGAAAAAGGTGATTTGTCATTTATTTATAGTTTTTAATACAAAGGAAACTGGCTGATAAGTACCTAGTCAATTGAATCAAATTTTGAATATATTTTATCTTGTATTGCATAATGCTTAGTGGGAAAAAAAAAATATTCATCTGGTAAAAAAATTTGCCTAGTTTTATGAAGTAATTGATATGAAGAAATAATTGAGAGTAGTAGTCAAACATTAATAAAGGCTAGATCTACTCTATTGTAAATTGTTTTTCTTACCCAGATTAAAAAGAAAACGCGCACACACAACAATTGCAAAACTTTTAATGACGCACACACACACACACACACACAAATTAAAGACACACACACAATTGCAAAACTTTTAATGACACACACACACACAAATTAAAGACACACACAATTGCAAAACTTTTAATGACACACACACGCTCACAAATTAAAATTAACACACACACACACACACAATTATAAAACTTTGAAAGAGAGAAACGGGGATCCAGATATTGCAGTTACTGTTTGTATTATTTTGTGGTGTGTGGTGACTGTTTTAGGGTGCGCGGTATTGTCTTAAGGGGGTGCGGGAGTAGGGGACAGGCTTGGGGGGTGCGGGAATAGGGAGGCAGGCTTGGGGTGGGTAGAAAGTAACGCGAGTGAATGGTTCTCAGTTAAGGTGCATGGGACTCCGTCAAGACTGTGTGATGTCACCATGGTTGTTTAATATTTATATGGACGGTGTGGTAAGAGAGGTAAATGCTAGCTACGGTTAAGACAAATAAACTCTTGTATTCTATTAATTGGTCTTGGCTAGGGTGATGGAGAAAGGACTGAGTTTGGTGGACAGAGGTATAGAGACAAGAGAGTTGGGCCTAAACCAATTACTGTGTTTCGTGGCAATGTTTGGAGGACTCATTTACCTCCAATATTCTGACTAGCCTACATCACAGGGTCCCTTATTACAGAGGTAGGAAATTCTGAAGTTAAAAATAAATATTAAACTTCAGAATTTTGCTGTTGTTTACCTACAAAAATTCCCTATTTATTACTCTTGAAATTTCTGAAGTTAAAAATAAATATTAAACCTCAGAATTTTACTATTTACCTCCAAAAAATGTCTGTTTACTCTTGAAAATTCTAAAGTTAAATAAAAACAAGAGAGTGTAATAATAAGAGGGTGTAATAAGAAGAAAGTATGATAGCAAAAATGCAATAATATCACCAAGAAGTCCCGTTGAAAATCCTGAAAATCACCACCGCCATTGTAGGACACGTCGAGATAAAAACATTCAACAACAACAACAACCACGACAATAACAACAAGACGTGATAATTCTCCTTTACTATAAGTGAGTTAACTTGTAATATTATGCATTTTAATGACTTTAGGTAATTATATATAGTAAGTTAAGTATATATTTAAGTCCATTAGATGTAAATAGGAGTAAATACGTGTACATATATACATTAAATAACATAAATAACAATAACAATAACAACATTAAATCCCCCAGATGTAAATACGTGTACATATAGACATTAAATAACATAAATAACAACAACAAAAGTCCTAGATGTAAATACGTGTAAATATAGACATTAAATAACATAAAATAACAAGAATTGGTAAATATGTACTTTATTTATAACCCATTCTGAGACAATTTTCGGTAAATATTGAAAGAATTACCGTTATTGCGTACGGTTTTTCTACCTTCATTACCCACTTATTTAGACCATTCTAAGACTATTTTCTTCTATGGCATTTCCTCCGCAAATGCCCCATTTCCAAGATAGGGCATTTTGAAATTAGCCTGACCTTACCTGACCTGACCTAACCTAGACCACAGCAGACAACACACAAAACCACAAAAAATTCTTCAGCTTTTTTAAAGCACGCAAACAAGACTCGAACGGTATTACAACATTACTACACAACAATTCCTTGGTTACACACCCACAAGACAAAGCCAACGCCCTTGACACACAATTCCAGTCCGTTTTTACCCATGAACACTTAGCAGACATGCCAACACCATCACACCCACCTATCCCTCCCATTCATATAAACACCCAAGGAATTGAGAAACTCTTATCTGAGGTAGACATACACAAAGCGACTGGACCAGACAATATACCCTGCAGGATATTGAGGACTAACGCTAGCGTTCTTGCCCCTGTCCTGCAGGTTATATTCTCACAGACTTTACAGACCGGTGAACTCCCTCAAGACTGGCTTTTGGCAAATGTGACCCCAATTTTTAAATCCGGAGACAGAACCCTTCCCATTAATTATAGACCTATTTCACTTACCTCAGTCCCCTGCAAAATTTTAGAACACATTATTCATAGACATATAATGGACCACTTTGATAGGCAAAATATACTGACTGACAATCAACACGGTTTTCGGCCTAAACGCTCGTGTGAGACGCAGCTACTGGTAACTACTCATGACATCTTGCAGTCCCTCAATGACACAAAAATCAGACAGGTTGACGCCATAGTATTAGACTTTGCCAAAGCCTTCAACAAAGTCCCTCACCAAAGACTACTACACAAATTAGAATTCTATGGCATACAGGGACAACTTCTTCACTGGATTAGAACGTTCTTGACTACCAGAAAGCAACGTGTAGTTCTTGACGGTAGTCAGTCTCCATCTGTTCCTGTGACCTCTGGGGTACCCCAGGGCACTGTCCTGGGTCCCCTTCTCTTCCTTTCATACATTAATGACCTCCCAATTTCACTTTCCTCTACCACTAGACTCTTTGCAGACGATAGCTTAGTTTACAGACCAATTAAAGATAGGAATGACTGCCTTCAACTACAGGACGACCAAACTGCACTTGAAGACTGGGAAGTCAAGTGGCAGATGACATTTAGACCAGACAAATGCCATCACATCCGTTTTACCCGTGCCCATAATGTCATTCCATATACATACCAATTACACAACACCAACCTCAACACAGTCACTTCCCACAAATACTTGGGCGTCCACATCTCAGCGGACATGAGGTGGAACACACACATAGGTAGCATCAGGGCCAAAGCTAGTAGGGTCCTGGGGTTCTTGCGCAGGAACCTCAGCAGGTGTAACACAAACACCAAAATTATTGCATATAACACTTTCGTTCGGCCACATTTAGATTATTGCGACACCGTCTGGGACCCACACACTTACAATAATATCAATAAATTAGAGTCCATACAAAACAAGACTGCAAGATGGGCCAGACGTGATTACAGACACACTACATCAGTCACTTTGCTTAAACAAGACACAAAACTAGACCCATTAGTAACACGAAGACAGATACACAGACAACAGATGATATACAAAATCACAAACAAGTTAGTTGACATAGACAAAGACACATATCTACACCCTACAAGTATACGATCCACTAGAGGCAGCCACAACTTAAAATACCATACATACCAGACAAGCACTGATATATTTAGGCACTCATTCTTTCCCCGCAGCATCCAAGAGTGGAATCATCTCCCATCTCACGTAGTTAATAGCCCCACTCTTGACACGTTTAGAAATAGGATCACCAATCATTACCTCCCCAATCCTAATCCTCAACCCACAGTCCCTGACCCAATCCACCCTTATCCTAACCCTCTTCCTAATCCTGCCCTGGATCCCTAAATCCCCCTCACAACCCCCGCATATTATTCCGCCCATGAGCGGCCCTCTGCGGGACCCTAAAACTTGAACTTGAAGCAGACTACCGGGACCTAACCTGGACAAACTACCAGGAAATAACCTTGGTAAAGTACAGGAATCACTCCCATTAATTTTTTCTGTCCAATATACTTCTTAATACATATACGTCATTTCCTTATTGTGTATTTCTGTCGCAAATGTATTAACATGAACCGTCGGTTAAGATAGTTTGGTTAGGCTCGGTTAGGTTAGGTTAAGTTAGATTTAGTTAGGTTAGGGTAATTTAGGTTAGATTAGATTTGGTTTGGTTAGGTTAAGTTAGATTTGGTTAGGTTATGTTAGATTTGGTTAGGTTAGGCTTGGTTAGATTAGGTTAAGTTAGATTTTGGTTAGTTTAGATTGGATTTGGTTAGGTTAGGTAAGGTTAAGATAGGTTTGGTTAGGCTCGGTTAGGTTAAGTTAGAGTGGGTTAGGTTTGGTTATGTTAGGTTAAGTTAAGTTAGATTAGATTTGGTTAGGTTAAGTTAGATTAGGTTAGGTAAGGTAAGGCTAAGTCTAGAACATATAAATATTAATTACTTAATATTGTTTACCCCTCCTTCTCTCCAAACCTTCTTCATAACAGAGTAGACACAATTTTATCTCTCCTCTTCTTTCTTATATTACTTACACATAATTTTAACCTCTCCTTTTTTCCCTCCCTTATATTACCTCTACATAAATTTAACCTCTCCTTTTTTCCCTCCCTTATATTACCTCTAAATAATAATAACCTCTCCTTATCTCCCTCCTTTTCTTTCTTATATTACTTACACATAATTTTAACCTCTCCTTCTTACCCTCCCTTATATTACTTCTACAAAATAATAACCTCTCCTTCTCTCCCTCCTTTTCTTTCTTATATTACTTACACATAATTTTAACCTCCCCTTTTTTCCCTCCCTTATATTACTTCTACAAAATAATAACCTCTCCTTCTCTAACTTTTCTTAACACAGAATAGACAATTTTATCCCTCCTTCTCACTTTCCTTTTCTCTCTTATATTACTTATACATAATTTTAACCTCTCCTTCCCTTATACTGTATTACCTCTGCATAATAATAACCTTACCTTCTCTAGTTTTTCCTAACACAGAATAGACAATTTTATCACTTCATTTCTCTCTCCTCCTCTCCTTTATTTTACCTCCTCCTTCGTTCCTCCCTCCTACTTAAAAGAAATAAGACCCATTTTAATTCCTCCTTCCTTCCTCCTATCATGGGTGTGTGTGTGTGTAAAGAGAGATAAGACCCATTTTAATACCTCCTTCTGTCTCCTATCGTGTGTGTGTGTGTGTGTGTAAAGAGAGATAAGACCCATTTTAATACCTCCTTTCCTCTCCTATCATGGGTGTGTGTGTGTGTGTAAAGAGAGATAAGACCCAATTTAATTCCTCCTTCCCTCTCCTATGATGTGTGTGTGTGTAGAGGGAGATAAGACTCATTTTAATACCTCCTTCCGTCTCCTATCATGGGTGTGTCTGTGTGTGTAAAGAAAGATAAGACTCATTTTAATACCTCCTTCTGTCTCCTATCATGGGTGTGTGTGTGTGTGTAGAGAGAGATAAGACTCATTTTAATACCTCCTTCCCTCTTCTATCATGGGTGTGTGTGTGTGTGTGTAAAGAGAGATAAGACTCAATTTAATTCCCCCTTCCGTCTCCTAGAGTGAGCGATGATCGGTGACATATCAAGATGGTTTGGTACGTTACCGCTACTCTCAAGACAGTGGTTCGGCGGTACGGTTCTACTCACACTACTGGGTTACGTGGGCATACTTAGCCTCGAGTGGGTCCTCCTTGATTCATACTCGCTCTTCAGTCGATTCCAGGCGAGTAAAATGGATGGTGTCTTAATTAAGGAGGAAATTCGGTGTTGGTAAATTTGGAGCAACTGAATCCTCCAAACTATTCCAAGCAACAACAGAACAACACCATTATTTTTGCTCTTCTGGTCCTGTTGTTTCCTAGCAAACTTTAGTAGAGGAATCAAGGCACTCCAATGTAACAAAAGCGAATTACCACCTTAACTGTATTCTGTTAGTTTCCAGGTGGGTAAATTGATGTCTTAATTAAGGGGGTGCGGGAATAGGGGGACAGGCTTGAGGGGGGTTCAGGAGTAGGGGACAGGCTTGGGGGGGTTTTGGGGGGTGCGGGAAAAGGGGGACAGGCTTGAGGAGGTTTGGGAGTAGAGGGACAGGCTTGGGGGGTGCGGGAGTAGGGGACAGGCTTGGGGGGGTTTTGGGGGGTGCGGGAGTAGGGGGACAGGCTTGGGTGGTTTTGGGGGGTTCGGGAGTAGGGGGACATGCTTGGGGGGTTCGGGAGTAGGGGGACAGGCTTGGGGGGGGGGTTAGGGGTGTGCGGGAGTAGGGGAACAGGCTTGGGGGGGTTCGGGAGTAGGGGGACAGGCTTGGGGGGGGGGGGGGGTTAGGGGCGTGCAGGAATAGGGGACAGGCTTTCTACCCACCCCAAGCCTGTCCCCCTATTCCCGCACCCCCCAAGCCTGTCCCCCTACTCCCAAACCCCCTTAACTGTATTCTATTAGTTTCCAGGTGGGTAAATTGATGCATAATTGACGTGTGTGTGTGTGTGTGTGTGTGTGTAGAATCTTGTAATGTGTGTGTAGAATTTTGTAATGTGTGTGTGTGTGTGTGTGTGTGTGTGAGTAGAATCTTGTAATGTGTGTGTAGAATTTTGTAATGTGTGTGTGTGTGTGTGTGTGTGTGTGTGTAGAATCTTGTAATGTGTGTGTAGAATTTTGTAATGTGTGTGTGTGTGTGTGTGTGTGTAGAATCTTGTAATGTGTGTGTAGAATTTTGTAATATGTGTGTGTGTGTGTGTGTGTGTGAGTAGCAGTTGACCTGGGCCACGGTATCGGGTTTGATGAAGCCTATGTCCAGTGTCGAAACATTTAAAAAAAAAAAAAAAAAATGATGAAGACAAGCCACAATGGTAGACAAAAAGATGTATATAATTATTTCCAAACAGATTTTTCAGCGACCGACCAAGTGGTGAACAATCAGAGAATGAATGACGTTTATATATACAATGAGTGGTGGAGAGGCCTATTAATTATTACAACAAGGTGTGAGACAGTGCAATTTTATGTCACTCTTTTTCTCTTAATTAACTATTGACCACTGAAGAGAGTGTTTGAGAGTAACCTATATATACATTTTTCTGTTTGACATTGTGTATATTTTTCACCGTGTCAATGCTCCTCTTAGACACATTACTACACTCCATACATATTATTATAATTACTCATAATTTGGATTCTGGGTAATTAATAAAAATATGAAGTGTTTTTTTTTTTTTTTTTTTTTTTTTTTTTTTTTTTTTTTGTAAGGTCAATATATATATACATCATTTGGATTCTTGGTATATAATTAATAAAAATATAAAGTGGGTTTTTTTTTTTTTTTTTTTTTTTGGTAAGGTCAATATATATATACATCATTTGGATTCTGGGTAATTAATTAATAAAAATATGAAGTGGTTTTTTTGGGGTTTTTTTTTGGTAAGGTCAATATATATATACATCATTGGATTCTTGTATATAATTAATAAAAATATGAAGTTTTTTTTTTTTTTTTTTTTTTTTTTTTTTTTTTGTAAGGTCAATATATATATACACAATACTGATGAAGGAGTACGAGTATGTATGGAATTAACAAGTATTTATTATAATGTTGTATTACAGATATGGAGGCCAGTGTCTGCATTACTCTGCTACCCACTGTCTCCCAGGAATGGTCTACACTTTCTCTTCAACCTCTACCATCTCTACTTCTATTCCACCAAACTGGAGACGAGTATGTATTTATTGTACTGACTGTGTGTTCATTCTCTAAAGGGGATAGATAATTAATATACTTTTGGTACAGCCACAATCAAATGACCACCGATACTTAACTTCCTTCCATCGTGCAAATAAATCGGTATCATATAAAAATATAATCATACGACAACAACACCTTACGTCAACTCAACCCCCTCAATTATTATTATTATGAGGTGCTTCAAAATGATACACGTGTTGTACTTTATTACCAAGATATTTACTACGATGGAAGGAAAGTGTTGGTGGATATTATTATTATAATTATTATTATTATGAGGTGGTGCAAAATCATACACGTGTTGTTCTTCATTACCAAGATATTTACTACGATGGAAGGAAAGTGTCGGTGGATACTTGATTATGGCTGTACATTAGAGCATCCTGGTTCCTCCATAGTATGCCAGGAAACAGGACCAGATTAATGTTGTTGCTTGGAATAGTTTGGAGGAATCAGTTGCTCCAGATTTGCCACCAACACACTCTGGATATACAGTGAATTAAATACTTGTATCCAACACTTACTTCATTTTACACTCATTAGTCCCTCATTGAAGACCAACAAATGTTTTCCCAGGCTTGTGTTATTCATTACCATACATACTAACTAACTAACTAACTAGGTGATTTACTGACCCTATGTTAAAAGGATAGTGTGTGTGTGTGTGTGTTTTCCCAGGCTTGTGTTATTCATTACCATACACACTAACTAACTAACTAACTAAGTGATTTATTGACCCTGTGTTAAAAGGATAGTGTGTGTGTGTGTGTGTGTTCCCAGGCTTGTGTTATTCATTACCATACACATAAACCAACTAAGTGATTTACTGACCCTCTGTTAAAAAGATATATTATGTGCTCAATTTACGTTTAGGGCCTACTGTCCTGTAGGCTATTTGATACTGTATTTTTATCTCTATATTTACAGCAAATTTTAGCAGTAAAAATTAACACAGTTCTCACTTATATAAAGTAATATATAGTATCAAATATATACAGTACTCGGATACAGTCAATTCTCATTTTACACTGGCATTATGTATGTGAAATAGTGTGTGTAATGAATGTATGTACTGTAAACACTTATTGTACACTATATTACACACCCAATATACAAGTGTACTGTACAATGAGGGTTTTCTGTACACAGTTTCATTACACACATTACATTACACACCCAATATACAAGTGGACTGTACAATGAGGGTTTTCTGTACACAGTTTCATTACACACATTACATTACACACCCAATATACAAGTGTAAAATGAGAGTTAACTATATATATATAAAATACAGTCCTTATCATTTTTATCTCTTATATGTTTCCAGCACATTTTGGTGGTCGTACAGCAGACTACCTCTTCATGCTGCTGTTCTGTTGGCTGTGTAACGTGGTGGCCTCATTGATGATGGGTCTGTACTCCCTCATGGACCAGATGGTGATGTCGGTGTTGTACGTTTGGTGTCAGATCAACAGGGACGTCATCATTGGATTCTGGTTCGGCACACGCTTCAAGGCCATGTATTATCCCTGGGTCCTACTGATCTTCTATACCATCACTCAGGGAAGGTCAGTCAGTCACTTGGTTCGTTGGTCAGATTATATTCACAGAGGTGATCTTAAGGAGGTGTGGGAATAGTGGGAGAGGCTTGGGGGGGGGGGGGGTTGGGAGTAAGGGGACATGCTTGGGGGGGGGGGTTTGGGAGTAAGGGGACAGGCTTGGGGGGGGTTTGGGAGTAAGGGGACAGGCTTGGGGGGGGGGTTTGGGGTGGTGCTGGAATAAGGGGACAGGCTTGGGGTGGTGCGGGAATAAGGGGACAGGCTTGGGGTGGGGGGTTAGGGGGGTGCGGTAGTAAGGGGACAGGCTTGGGGGGTTTGGAGGGTGTGAGAGTAAGGGGGACAGGCTTGGGGGGTTTGAGCGGTGCGGTAGTAAGGGGACAGGCTTTGGGGGGGGGGGGGGAGGTTAGTAGGGTGCGGGAATAGGGGACAGGCTTTCTACCCACCTAAAGCCTGTCCCTATATTCCCACAACCCCTCATTCCCCCCCCCCCCCAAGCCTGACCCCTACTCCCGCACCCCCTTAACCGTTAAACCGCGAGCCTTATCTCCCGCGGCAACTTGTATCTTGCGGGCCACTTTTCTGCACTCGTGGTCACAATGTAAACAACACATTTGACGGCTAATAACTTGTAAACCACTTATGCTACATGAGTAAATAATACAGGATATAGAAGTACAAACCTTAAGCTGTCTCCTGATGTACTTGTCAACACGTAATTAAGGGGGTGCGGGAGTAGGGGGCAGGCTTGGGGGGGGGGGGTATGGGGGGGTGCGTGAATATAGGGACAGGCTTAAGGTGAGTAGAAAGCCTGTCCCCTATTCCTGCACCCCACTAACCTCCCCCCCCAGCCTGTCCCCTTACTCCCCCAAACCCCCCAAGCCTGCCCCTTACTCCTGCACCCCCCAAACCCCCAAGCCTGCCACTTACTCCCGCACCCCCCAAACCTCTCCCCCCACCCAAGCCTGTCCCCCTATTCCTGCACCCCCTTAAGTGACATCTGTAGGAAGGGTAGTCACCTCACAATGATATCTAAATTCACTTTTATTTACACTCGATTTACACTATATTTACATATCTAAGTACATTTTTACACTCTAATTTCATTATAAAACATGTCAGAATCGCATTTTTCAATACAACTCTATGAAATATAATGTCACTGTTGTTGTTTTTATGTACATATCCAGTATGGTAATTACAGGAAAAGAGGAGTGATGAAAATATGTCATTCCACCCTCACTGTTTGAGTAACATAGTATCATCAAACTACTACTTCAACGAAAAATTTCTCTTCGTCGCTGCAACTGTCCCACCTCTCAATCACCTTCTTCCTTGGGTGCCATATGACCATGCTGTTGCGGGCTGTGGTCCCTAATATCAATGTATCGATCAATCAGTCTCTTTGTCACTCAATTCCTATTACTGTATATATTTTGCAATGCGAATTTAACTATGAAATTCCTTGTTGTATAAGAGTAAGTTTAGTAATACCACCCCCAGGGTCTGTGGGATTAGGGTCGATTCCACAGTCATTCGTAGTGGTTTGTAAGCACGCAAACGAAAGAATGTTAGCCGTGTAAATGTCTCATGGGTGAATTATTTTATGAATTTGGCGAGTAAACTATACAGTAATCATCATTATCTTACTGTTTCATAGATTTTGTGAATGTGGATACTCAGCTTTTGGAAAATAATGAAGCCCTACAGATGTGATTGGTTGGGAAGCTAACAAACCAATACCACTGTGGAAGAATCGACCCAAAAAACCGTGTGAGAGAACTGACCGACCGACTAACTAACTTTTGATATTGCAGGTGGCTTTATGAACTTATGGGAATTGCAGTAGGACACTTGTATTTCTTCCTCACCTTCAAGTATCCATTGGAGTTTGGAGGAGCTACACTACTTCACACACCTCAGTTCTTGTGAGTACATTTGTTTTGATGCTGCAATACTATACTTTGTTATTTTGTATGTGTAGTTTTTTATTAATTAAGGGAGTATATAGTATAGTACAGTGTTATTGCTGCTAAATCTGGAACATCTTATTCTTACAAACTATTCCAAGCAACAACAACAGGACACCATTATATTTATTTTCATTGATCGTTATTATTTTCATTGATAGTGTTTCTTGACATACTTTGGAGGAATCAAGGCACTCCATCCAGTGTACCAAAATGACAACAAGGGACCTAGGCTACTGTAGAAGGGTTTGTTGGCTCGGGGGTACATGACCATGAGCCAGTTGAGTTGTCCCATCTTCTGTAGCCTTCAATGAAACACATCTCACTAGCCCCGAGGTTGAGGTATAGCAAAAAAAAAAAAAAAAAAAAAAAAACTCCCAGACTCCCTTTTGTGGGTCCGAGCATCTGCACGGCTTTGGTCAACCAGACTCGGGACTGCTCAGCTAGACTAGACTGTCTGGGGAACTACAACAATAACAACCACCACCAACAGTATATTACCCCATTGATATTTATTAATACTGTCCCAGAGGTCAGCTGATGGCAAATTAACAGGTTTTGTACAGTTCATGGAGTCTATTTCCCAGATACCAGTATGTATTGTATCAACTTTATATTTTTTCATATATCACTTAGTCTATGTATTTATTTATATATTTATTCTCGTTACAGATATATTTCACATATCACTTAGTCTATGTATTTTTTATTTATATATTTATTCAC
Organism: Petrolisthes cinctipes; assembly: GCA_033782935.1. Classification (NCBI taxonomy): domain Eukaryota; kingdom Metazoa; phylum Arthropoda; class Malacostraca; order Decapoda; family Porcellanidae; genus Petrolisthes; species Petrolisthes cinctipes. The sequence continues at coordinate 22,906 of JAWQEG010006114.1, forward strand.
ATATCACTTAGTCTATGTATTTTTTATTTATATATTTCTTGTTGTTACAGATATGACTTCTTCCCCAACCAGCGTCAGACTGGGGCTGGCTTTGGCTCTGTATCGCCGCCAGCTTCTGGAGCCAGGGACCGTAACCAAGGGGCAGGTGGTGGTGGTGGGGGAGGCGGCGGCGGGTTTAATGTATTTAGAGGACAGGGACACAGACTTGGTTGAAGAAGAGGAGGAGGAGGAGAGGAAAAAAGTGGAGCAAGAGGAGGAGTAGAGGGAAAAGGTGAAGGAAAAGGGAGGAGGGAAAAAAGTGGAGGAAGAGGAGGAGTAGGAGCAGGAGCAATACAAATAATCTACAAACAGCAACAGAGTATGTGGTCCTTGCGAGAGGAGACTGTGAATGAGGAGGAGTAGGTGTTGTTGTTGTTGTTTGTGCCACTATATCATCACCATAATCATCTTTTCCTTTATCTTTTTTTATTTTATTATTTATTTATTTATTTTTTCCATCATTAAGGGACACCATGATGTAGTCTGAAAATTGGAGGTAGGTCAACGAGTCCTTCAAATATTACCTCAAAACACCACCCATATTGAAGGAGCTTTAATTAATTCACCTCAATGAACGGGATACTGTATTAGGGTTGACGGGCGGGTCACTGAGAAATTGGAGCAACCGATTCCTCCAACCATTCCAAACAAGAAGAGACATTTTTTTTTTTATTATTTTTTTTTTTTTTTCCTGGCATATTTAGGAGGAATCAGTAACCCTCCAATGTACCAAAAGAATAAATTACCCCCTTAAAAAAAAAACCCGTGCTACTAAACATGACCTTCCTTTCATAATTTGTAGTGCCAATTGAGGGACAGAATATTATTACCTCCTCAATTCATCTTTTTTATCACCGTATATTGTTGACCTAAAACATGAAGGGGGTGGGGGAGGGGGGGGGGGGTTGTGGATCAGAGCTTGGTTTTGATAGGCGATTGTTTTTGTTATGGTAAAGGAGTGTCAGTTTAGGTCACCTCACTATTTTAAGTTATGTACTGTAATGCATTCTGTATAAGTTATGTATGTACTGTATTGCATAATATGTATACTGTATAAGTTATGTATGTAATGTACTGCATAATATGTATATTGTATAAGTTATGTACTGTACTGCATAATATGTATACTGTATAAGTTATGTATGTACTGCATATTATGTATACTGTATAAGTTATGTATGTATTGTACTGCATAATATGTATACTGTATAGGTTATGTATGTATTGTACTGCATAATATGTATACTGTATAAGTTATGTATGTACTGCATAATATGTATACTGTATAGGTTATGTATGTATTGTACTGCATAATATGTATACTGTATAAGTTATGTACCCTAATGCATACTATACTGTACTGCATAACATATACAGTATACATATTGTGGTGACGTTCTGAGCTAAGAAAATAAATATGATTAAGTAAATGAGAGAAGAATGTGGCTGTCTGTATTGGTGTGTACAGTTCCTGGTGGTCCCTTCACAAATAAAAGTTATGTTCTGTACTGCATACTATACAAATTTCCTGGTGGTGATGTTTTGAGCTGAAAGGAAAAAATAATATATATGATTAATTGGGTGCAGGAATAGGGGGACAGGCTTGGGGGGTGCGAGAGTAGGGGGACAGGCTTGGGGGTGGTTTAGGGGGATGTGGGAGTAGGGGGACAGGGTTAGGGGGGTTTTGGGGAGTGTGGGAGTAGGGGGACAGGCTTGTGGATGGTTTAGGGGGATGTGGGAGTAGGGGGGTGTGGGACAGGGGTTTTGGGGTGTGTGGGAGTAGGGGGACAGGGTTAGGGGGGTTTTGGGGGGTGTGGGAGTAGGGGGACAGGCTTTCTACCCACCCCAAGCCTGTCCCCCTATTCCCGCACCCCCCCAGTCACCCCCCAAGCCTGTCCCCCCTACTCCCGCACCCCCTTAAGTAAATGAGAGAAAGATGTAGTTTTCTGTATCCATACCATATATTCATTCATAGCATTGTTCGACCATAATTAATACGGTACATAAAGATGAACGACTTACCTTGAGCACTGAGAATATAAACCTTGAGAGTTGTTGTTGTTGTTGAAGTCCCTCAAGCTGTCTGGCCGAGCAGCCCCGAACAGAGTGTTGAGTGTTGGTCACAGTCCATCTCTGTATGTCTTGGCCTCATGCGCTTATTTCGTTCTGTCATCAACACTCAAAGTGGATTCATACTAAACTTAATAGTTAACTATAAATTAATCATATTTTATATAGCACAATTATTCTTCAAGTTAATCCACATCATAATCATCAATAGTTAACAATCAATGATCGATATTTTACGAAGTACAATTATTCTTTGTTAATCATCATCATAATCACGTATTAGGAATCTTTGTACGTACTGTTTAAACACACAAGACTATGAAACACAACTATAGCACACATCACAGATGATGAGTGGCCCAGAGACCCGAGTCAGCTTCGGCTATGGCTGTGTAAGCAGGAAGACCGCAAACAGCCGACTCAAACCCCCCCCACCCCTTGTTCACTGGGATGGTATGAAGGCTCTGCTGTTTGTCTATGGAGGCATGGTACTGGTGCCACACTATCTTATGCACCACAAATGTTCTTGCATACACTCCATAGTTGCATACAGTGAACTCATTTTACATTGGGAATTTATATGTGAAATAGTGTGTGTGTGTAATGAATGTATGTACTGTAAACACTTATTGTACACTACTTTACACACACATAATGCCAGTGTACTGTACAATGAGGGTTTTATGTACACTATTACATTACATACACTACATTACACACCCATAATACAAGTGTACTGTACAATGAGGGTTTTATGTACATGTGCACTATTACATTACATACCCATAATATTAGTGTACTGTACAATGAGGGTTTTATGTACACAATTACATTACATACCCATAATATTAGTGTACTGTACAATGAGAGTTTTCTGTACACTATTACATTACATACCCATAATATTAGTGTACTGTACAATGAGGGTTTTATGTACACTATTACATTACATACCCATAATACATACCAGTGTAAAATGAGAGTTCACTGTACTTTTTTCCACAGATACCCATACTAATATAGCACCACATGCAACAATACTGCACAACATATATAAGGATTGCAGGAATGAAATAACCATTGCAGTATCACAAAATATCATTGTACCCCCAAACGGTTGTAAAAACTTATTATAACACTTTCAACCAAACTCACAAACATTATTCACCACAGCAAATAATCAACTACACATTTTTATAATACAGTAGACCTTAGATATATAAAGATGATTAAATTTAGCACATATATCCTTTCAACACAGGCTCAGTAAATCACTTATATAGTTAGTGTGTATGGTAATGAATAACACAGGCCTGGGAAAACACACACACACACACACAGTAACCTTTTAACACAGGGTCCATAAATCACTTATATAGTTAGTGTGTATGGTAATGAATAACTCAGGCCTGGGAAAACACACACACACACACACAGTAACCATTTAACACAGAATCAGTAAATCACTTATATAGTTAATGTGTATGGTAATGAATAACACAGGCCTGGGAAAACACACACATACACACTAACCTTTTAACATAGGGTCTAAAAATCACTTATATAGTTAGTGTGTATGGTAATGAATAACACAGGCCTGGGAAAACACACACACACACACACACTAACCTTTTAACACAGAATCAGTAAATCACCTACTGTAGTTAGTTAGTTAGTTAGTGTGTATGGTAATGAATAACACAAGCCTGGGAAAACATTTGGTGGTCTTCAATGAGTGTAAAATGAAGTAAGTGTTGGATACAAGTATTTATTCACTGTATATCCAGGGTCTACTGTATTTTATAATAAGTTAATGTATCCCATATAGTTGGTGACATAATTGTTGGTACACATGAAGGTAACGTCAGTCTATGGGCCGTATTCATGAACATCCGTGGTGTATACGATGGTGTGGTGGTACCGGTATGATGTGGTTCTGTAGTAGTGTGTCTATGGTAGTCATCGTACTGGCACCAACACCATCGTCAACACCATGGATATTCTTGCATAATTATGATGGTGTGGTATCGGTACTATATGACTCCATAGACACACTACACGGTCATCGTACCGATACAACAACACCACGGATGTCCTTGCATAAGACCCAATAATTTACAGCTTCCCTCACAAGTACTGTAGTAAGCTGTCTACAATTTCCTATCAATAAGCTAAGCAGTAGTAGTAGCAGCATTAATATTTTACAGTGGTGCAAATTTCTACTCACTTTAATTAAGGGGAGAATTTTTTTTTTTTTTTTTCTGAATATATCGGAGGGCTAATGATTCCTCCAAACTATCCCTAGGAACGAGTCACCTCAATGCTATGAATGGGGGAACATCTGTTTTGCAATGACATGGTTTGCAGGAATCAATAGCCATCAAAAAAATTTACACAAAAAAAAAAAAAAAAAATTCTCCACTCATGAAAACCAACATTTTATTACTAGAGAAAATCTGAGAAACCCCAATGTGTACTGAAATATGTCCACACAACTGTACACTCCAAAGCCTATGGGCCGTATGCGAGAACACTGTTATGATGGATGGTGGTGTTTACGATGGGAGCGGCACCGACACGACGACTACCCAGATGAGCAATAGAAGCAGTACCATGCCATCGTACACACCACCACCGTTTTTTTTTTTGTTTTTTTTTCTTGCATACTGCCCTATGTTGTTTGCGTCTTTTCTTATTCACTCTCTCTACTACCCGACAATACTTGGTTGGTGACTGACTCATTCTATAGTTAGTCAAGTGTCAGTACAGTAGACCCTTGATATATATATAAGATGATTAAATTTAGTTCATATATCCTTTTAACACAGGCTCAGTAAATAGTTTAGTTAGTTACTTGGTGTGTATGGTAATGAATAACAGAATTAAATGTGTATGGTAATGAATAACAGAAGCCTGGGAACACACACACACACACACACACACACTATCCTTTTAATACAGGCTCAGTAAATAGTTTAGTTACTTAGTGTGTATGGTAATGAATAACAGAAGCAGCCTGGAAACACACACACACACACACACACTATCCTTTTAATACAGGCTCAGTAAATAGTTTAGTTACTTAGTGTGTATGGTAATGAATAACAGAAGAAGCCTGAGAACACACACACACACACAAACACACTTGATCCTTTTAACACACACTCAGTAAATGTGTATGGTAATGAATAACACAAGCCTGGGAGAAATATTTGTAGGTGGTCTTCAATGAGTGACCGAGCATAAAATAAAATAAGTGATGGATACATGTTATTTATTCATTGTATATCTAGGGTCTACTGTAGCCTTATCACCTCTCTCTATATAAAAAAAAAAAAAAACAACTCTTTGATGTACTCTGAAATTCATAGGGTTGTGAAAGAGACGTAATATTGGCCACGGGAATTCATACACACGCTGTTGTTGTTGTTGTTGTTGAGGGTTTACAACATATAGAAAATGTATGAGTATGTAACTGTAATACAACATTATTATTAGGTTGTTTGTGGTTTTGTAATGTAAGACTATGTAACTGCAATACAACATTATCATCATTATTAGGTTTTTGGTTTTGTAGTGTAAGACTATGTAACTGCAATACAACATTATCATCATTATTAGGTTTGTGGTTTTGTAGTGTAAGACTATGTAACTACAATACTGTACAACATTATTATTATTATTATATTTGTTGTTTTGCAAATCACCGAGTCACTTGGTAGCCCATTCATTGCAGTACTTCCACAATAATGAATTTTAAACTCTCCTTCCATACTTATAGACTGTGTAGTAAGAATTCCTATGGCCAACTGTACTTTGTCTATTTTGATTGACTATGTTAAACCCTCGATATACAAAGATTAAATTAGCACACATATCCTTTTAACACAGGCTCAGTAAATCCTTTAATCTATATGGTAATGGATAACACAAGCCTGGGAATAGATTTGTTAGTGTTCTTCAATGAGGGACTGAGTGTAAAACGAAGTGGTGGGTAATGAATAACAGAAGTCTGGGAGAAGATTTGTTGGGTGTTCTTCAATGAGGGACCGAGTATAAAATGAAGTGGTGGGTAATGAATAACATAAGCCTGGGAAAAAATTTGTTGGTGTTCTTCATTAAGGTACTGAGTGTATAATAATAAAGTGGTGGGTAATGAATAACATAGGCCTGGGAAAACATTGGGTGATGGTCTTCAATGTGGGACTGAATATATAATGAATAACAGAAGCCTGGGAAAAAATTTGTTGTTGTTCTTCAAAGAGGGACTCTGTGTGTATAATGAAGTTGTGATGGATACAAGTATTTATTTATTGTATATCGAGGGTCTACAGTGAGTCCCTATAGCTATCCATATCCTGACATCTCATCTCATCTCGTCTCACCTCACCCTCTACATTGGATACTGTTCTTGAATGTTACGCTGGGTGCGGGAAAATAAAATAAATAATAAATAACCATGTGAGCAGACCAGTGTTGCAAACAAGACCAAAAAACTACTATTACTATCATTATATTATTATTTTTATACTGTACAGAGGGACCAAATGAAAGAGACTGTCTGGGGCTAAGTAGTAGATGTTTACAGTAGACACTCGATATAAGATGATTAAATTTTGCACTTGTATCTCTTTAATAACACAGGTTCAGTAAATCTCTTTTATTTTGTGTGTAAGGTAATGAATAACAAACAGAAACCTGGGAAAATATTTGGGTTTTTGTGGCCTTCAATAATGGATTGAGTGTAAAATGAAGTGTATGGTTAATGAATAAATAACAGCAGAAACCTGGGAATACATTTGTCGTTGGTCTTCAATGAGGGGCCGAGTGTAAAATGAAGCGGTGATGGATACAAGTATATTAATATTCACTGTATATCGAGGGTATACTGGTACTGGTATGACGGCATTAATTCAAGGCTATGAAGTAGTTTAGTTTGTGATACCAGTCATCATTTCTTAACAAGAGGGTAGTACAGTGGTGGTGTTGGTGGTTGGTAAATCTGGAGCAAAAGTGATTCTTCCTAACTTTTTTCTAAGCAACAACAGGACACCATTATTTATTTTTCTTCATCTGGTGCTGTTTTCTGGCATACATTCTTTGGAGGAGGAATCAAGGCACTCCAATGTACAGTCACAATCAATCAAAGGTCCTCTGTCTCTTGTGAATAAAAGTGAACCAATATTACAGAGACCAAAGGCAATATTTTCACATAATTTATTGAGGCCGTTTCACTCGAAGGTGTTGACAGGACATCATTTGAACGTGACTGTACTACCGCCAAGTGTAATACCCCCTTAAGGGACCCTGTGATGTAGTCAGAAAATTGGAGATTAACGAGTCCTTCAAATACTGCCACGAAACACACACACACCTATATGGAAGGAGCTTGTTTGTTTCGTAGAGTCCTTCAAATACTGCCACGAAACACACACACACACACCTATATGGAAGGAGCTTGTTTGTTTCGTAAGAGTCCTTCAAATACTGTCACGAAACACACACACACACACCTATATGGAAGGAGCTTGTTTGTTTCGTAAGAGTCCTTCAAATACTGTCACGAAACAAACACACACACACCTATATGGAAGGAGCTTGTTTGTTTCATAGCATAGTCGGGAGGAATCAGTAGAAGCCTCCAATTCCCATACATGATCACAGGGTCCTTTTTAACAAGCCCATGACATTCTCCACATTATTCAGCCCACAGTGTGAAGTGGACCAGTGAGTGATGACTGACAGAAGAAGGGGAGTTGGTATTGATGGTGTGTGTTGGGATGGAGGTAACAAACATCACAGCTCCTCCTCTCCTCCTATGTCGTCGTCTAAAGGGAAGTACTGTACAGCTCCTCTCATACTTCATTAAGATGTAAGAAGAATATTCTACTTCAGAAGAAAACTGAAACAGACAAGAGAAATATGAGGAAGGTTAGTTTGATATTTCTAATGGTTAGTGTGACTGTAAGTGGATTACATATACTGTATTTTTATAATTATATGAAGGAGTTGTTAGTACCCAATCTATCATACAGTTGCAAGAAGATTACATATACAGTACTGTATTTTTATAATTATATGAAGAACTTGTTAGTAACCAATCTATCATACAGTTGTGAAAATAATGAATGGTATGAATATTATAAGAAAACTAGAGGAAGAGTAATGTATAGTATAGTTATGGGGGTGCGGGACTAGGGGACAGGCTGGGGGGGGGGGGAGTTTGGAGGGTGCGGGAATAGGGGGACAGGCTTGGGGGGTGTGGGGGGTGCGGGAGTAGGGAGACAGACTTTGGGGGGGGGGGGAGTTAGGGGGATGCGGAAATAAGGGACAGGCTTTCTACCCCCCCCCAAGCCTGTCCCCCTATTCCTGCACCCCCCATACTCCCCCCCAAGCCTGTCCCCCTATTCCCACATCCCCCCCCAAGCCTGCCCCCTATTCCCGCATCCCCCATACCCCCCCCAAGCCTGCCCCCCTATTCCCACACCCCCCATACCCCCCCCCCAAGCCTGTCCCCCTATTCCCGCACCCCCCATACCCACCCCAAGCCTGTCCCCCTATTCCCACATCCCCCATACCCCCCCCCCAAGCCTGCTCCCCCTATTCCCGCACTCCCTTAATCAAATATAGTGTGTGTGTCTCACCTGTAAGGATACCCGTGGGCCTTAGAGCGGAAGATGGAGAGGGAGAGTGAGAAGAAGAAGGCCACCAGACCCAGGCCGATGATGGCGTAGATGCGTCGTTTCCGCACATCGTCCCGCTTGCTGGCCGCCTCCGTCATTAGGATCATACCCAGCACCACCGCCGCGTCTGTCCGGGAAATGTATTATAATATTATATATGTACGGTCGCCACACTCAAATATCCACCGACACTTTCCTTCCGTCGTAGTAAATATCTTGGTAACAAAGAACAATATGTGTATGTATGATTTTGCAGCACCTCATAATAATAATAATAATAATAATAATATCCACTGACACTTTCCTTCCATCGTAGTAAATATCTTGGTAATAAAGAACAACACGTGTATGATTTTGCAGCACCTCATAATAATAATAATAATAATAATAATAATAATAATAATAATAATAATATCCACCGACACTTTCCTTCCATCGTGGTAAATATCTTGGTAATAAAGAACAACACGTGTATGATTTTGCAGCATGTTAAAAGGATATACTGTATGTGCTAAATTTAATCATCTTATATCAATGGGCATACAGTATACTCACTGAGAAGGGCAACAATGTATGTCTCAACGATGAACTGTGCCTGTGATGAGCCGTGGATGTATGCAATGTTGCCCTGTTGAGTTTTCTGCAGGAAGGGAGGACCACGGATATGATTCCACATTTGTCCTGACGTCATGGCGAATGTGAAGGCCTGAGGGAGAGAAGAAAATGGATCGATTCGTTGACTGGTATCAGGCGCCGCAACAGTGAGGTCATATGGTGCCCGAGGAAGATGATGATTGAGAGGTGGGGTAGTACGGTAAGCACAAAAGGTAATAGATGAAAAAGGGACAGTTAGATAAGTGGAATCCCCTTTTAATGTCCTTTATCGACAAGCAAGGATACTGGGGAGGTAAAGTCGCGGATATATAGGGGTGATTCACGATAGAGTTTGACAGCTTTCCTCTGTTCCTTAGATGATAAACTTTTCAATAAATAGGTTAACTACCATCTTTTAACTTAATACAAGCAGCTACATACTACTTAAAACAATAATATTATATGTAAACGTGAAAACATTAGACAGTAAATTGTTTGAGATACCCATATGTAGATGATTATTATTGACCGATGGAGAGATACAAGTGAAAAAGAGTGAGAGAGAATTATTATACATTATCACCATCTCAATAAAACATACAGTAATTATACAGTAGGTACTTGATATAAGATGTATGAATTAAGCACATAATTATATCCTTTTAACATAGGCCCAGTTTATCATTTAGTTAGTGTGTATGGTAATGAAAAAATAACACAAGCCTGGGAAAACATTTGTTGGTGGTCTTCAATGAGTGTAAAATGAAAGTGGTGGGGCAATGAATAATAAAATACTTGTATCCAGCACTTATTACTTCATTTTACACTCGGTCCCTCATAGAAAAGCAATAAATGTTTTCCCAGACTTGTGTTATTCATTACCATACACAATAAGTTATTAACTGAGCCTGTGTTAAAAGGATATAATTATGTGTTGAATTTAATCATCTTATATCAAGGATTATATACTGAATTACTACCATATATCATTATTATGTTTACTATAATTTACTATATCTGTTTTATATACACTCAACTCTCATTTTACACTGGTATTATGTGTGTGTAATGTAATGTGTGTAATGAAACTGTGTACATAAAACCCTTATTGTACAGTACACTAATATTATGGGTGTGTAATGAACAAGTGTACATAAAACCCTTATTGTACAGTACACTAATATTATGGGTGTGTAATGTAATGTGTGTAATGAAACTGTGTACATAAAACCCTCTTTGTACAGTACACTGGAATTATGTGTGTGTAATGTAGTGTACAATAAGTATATATATATTTACAGTACACACATTCATTACACAACACAACACACTATTTCACATATATAATAATCCCAGTGTAAAATGAGAGTATACTTTATTTTTATCGTCTTTACTTTATCTTTCAATTCTTTATCCTCCTTGACTCACCAAAGCTCCGAGGGCCCAGATGGTCTTGTTGTACAGGAAGTCGAGGTTGTTCTTGCGTAGGTAGAGGAGTCCCACCACCAGCGCCAACAACACAATCAGAGCCAACAGTCCCGAGTAGTTGGGTGGTCGGAACACTCGGATCTGAAGGAGGAGGACGGGCGTGTTAAGTGGGGTACTGTAATTCACTTTGGTTACATTGGAGTGCCATGATTCCTCCAAAGTATGCCAGGAAACAGGTCCAGATGAAGAGTGTAAAATATGAGGTAAGTGCTGGATACTTCAACAACAACAACAACAACAACAACAACAACAATCTATTCATCATAATTATATTGAGGATTCTACATTAGTTTCATAATACCACAAACAGAATCCCATACCCCCCCCCCCCAGCCTGTCCCCATACTCCCGCACCCCCCAAAGAAACCCCCCTAAGCCTGTCCCATATTCCTGCACCCCCCAAAGAAACCCCCCCTAAGCCTGTCCCATATTCCTGCACTACCTTGAACCCCCCCCCCCAAACCTGTCCCCATACTCCTGCACCCCCCAAACCCCCCCCCCCAAGTCTGCCCCCTACTCCCGTACCCCTTAACCCTCCCCCAAGCCTGTCCCCCTACTCCCGCACCCCCTTAAACAATCCCCCTAAGCCAGGGGTGTCAAACTCAAATCCTTTCGAGGGCCAATTATGCACTTGGTTATGGTCTCGAGGGCCATCAAAGGTTTGGTAATTACTTATTGGCAAGACTGAAGATTACAATTTATTTTGCTGGTCATCCTGGTTTACCAAGAATACATTATTTGGGTTCATCTGAACTTACATGTAAAATTGGTCTGACTCTAAAATTTGCAGTAAAAGAGCGTTATTGCTAGCAATTATAATATGAAATAAATCATTGTCATATGAATGAAAAGTAAAAGTTATTATGTCTCGTCTTAACAGTTTAGTTACATTTTCCTCAGTTCTAACAATTATAGTAACTCGAGTTGAAAAATCTCTTGTCACCTCGCGGGCCATTTAAGACCATCCCACGGGCCACATTTGGCCCGCGGGCCATGAGTTTGACACCCCTGCCCTAAGCCTATCCCCATACTCCCACACCTCCCAAAAAAAACCCTACTTCCGCACCCCCTTAACCTCCCCCCACCTTAAGTAAATACAGTAGGAGAGTATGTATGTGTGTGTGACCTACCTGTATGTCTGTACGTTCGGCCACCCAGCGTGCGATGTTCTCCGCTGCGAACCCGACGCGCTGTATGTCCAGTGTGTCCACCTTCTTGGGCTTACCCTTGGCCGGGAAGTGCATGAATACCGGGGCAGAGTTGAGGCGTAGCTGTGCCGCGAGACAATGATAAATAAATAGATAAATAAATAAATAAATATGAAAATAAAAAATATTAAAATACCGGTAAGGATAATAAAGAATAATAAATAAATAAATACATACCATAAATAAATAAATTAATTAATGAATGAATGAATTAATAAATACATAAATAAATAAATGAATGAATGAATGAATAAATGGATAAATAAATAAATGAATAAATAAATCAATAAATAAATAAATCAATAAATAAATGAATAAATAAATAAATGAATAAATAAATAAAAAATAAAATAAATAAATATATAAATGAATGAATGGATAAATAAATAAATATGAAAATAAAAATAAAAATATAAAAACTTAAAATAATTATAATACCGGTAGTTAAATACAATAAAAATAACATTAATTGCACAACATTGAGTAGTACACAGAAGGTATTGCATAGTGGAAAACCGATCTCATTTTTAAAAGTTTGGCAGGACATGAAGTGAAAAATTTGGTAAAAACAAAAAAAATATTGCCTGCCTTAGGATGATATTATTAATCATACTCTCGAAGGAAAAGTTATCTTCGTTGCTCAGTTTGTACTATTTTGCAATGTGAATTTTGCGACATAACACCTTTTAGCAAAGAGTAACTTTAATAATTGCATCTTCAACCTTTTGTTACACTATGACAAAACTAACTCACTATTCTGTTACAGTTATGAAATCCTATAATATAAATCTGGCTTAGAGGAATACAAACTTAATTAATGTGTCATATGCAAGAACATCCGTAGTGTGTACGATGGCCATGGTACCGGTACGACGGCTGCTGTGTGTTGTTTGTCTAAGGAGTACCACCACGCCACACCACCATCGTACACACCACACCACGAAAGTTCTTGAATACGGCATAAATAACTCACGGCCTGGAAGACATCTGGTCCCTCATCAAAATCAACGAGGGCAAAGAATAGTCTGTTGGAGTAACCCTGGGAATATCTCCACGAGTTGGCGACTAACTGGAACTCGTCGTGTGCGTGTCTGTAAACCAAACAACAACACAACACTTAAGATTGATTGATTGATATTAGGCGCCGCAACAGTGTGGTCATATGGCGCCCGAGGAAAATGGTGACTTGACTACCTTAACCCTTAAATGCCTATTGACCAAATATCACGTCACCGCGAAATTAGGCCTTGAAGCCGATTGACATAATATAAAGCCGGTAAAAAAAAAACTGCTTGGGCTATATCTAGCCACTTCATTGGTAACACTGGTTAGGTTGGGCCTTCAGTGAGTGGTGTGAGAGGGGAATGGTTCACTCGTCATATTTACGCAATGAAAATACGCTCGCTCACGTTTTCTCATTTTTAGGGGGGTATTAGGGGTAACTACTTTATTACTCATGGCGCTGCTGTATGCAAACCAGTGGACATAGGAAACTTTAATTTACAGATTCTGGTGTGTAAAATCAAGCTCTACAAATCTGTAATAACAAAATTTACCTAAACAAAACTTTAAAAATCACCCTGTTTTTGCAGTTTACGCTCCAGTAGCGGTAGGGGGATTGCAGTTCTTAGGGGTTAATTAAACCACCTACCCTCGCTATTTATACAGTTCAAGTTCTCGCCAAAACGTGACGTTAAATTAAATCTTTCTCTCCCATTGTCAGAGGGGTAAAGATCTGATTGGTTGAAGCTGAAACTATAGGGGATTAATCTGCCTGACTATCTTGGTTCCTGGCTGGGTAGTTCGCTGCAAATGGCCCAATTAACGGGTCTAGTATTGAGGGGTCGTAACAACACACACACACACACACATTATCAAACAATCATGATCAAATTATAACACATACACACACAAACAAACATTATCAAACAATCGTGATCAAATTATAACACACACACACACAAACACACAATGAGAGGTGGGACAGTAGGAAGCACATGTGGTAACAGATGAAAAAAAAGGGACAGTTGGAGAAGTGACACCCCTATTAGTTAGTTGCCTTTTACAACAAGTAGGAATACTGGGGAGGGAGGTATTGGTAGCCTCCCCCCCCCACTCCCTACCTACCCCAGGGGGAACAATTTATAAATCTGACATGCTGGTTTTTATAAATAATTATTTTTCAGTATCTTATGTTCCTAGGGTTAAATAATGGTTATATTTGTTCATTAATGTGTACTGTTTTATAAGACATTATAAAGAAATATACGTTACATCAATGTAATGAAATGTATTTGTCATGTAAAATATACTCGAGAGAATGCATGTACAAATAATATTATAAAGAAAATAAATAAAGATGGTATCCTAGAGAGGAGAGGGGATGAAATAAGAAAAATAGACAGACAGACACACACAGGAAAAAATACTACTAATAATATCTAACCTGCATATACCACACTGTCTGGATGGAGCGAGGGAAGGGATGGAATAAAGAAGACAGACAGACAGACAGACACACACAGAAAAAAAATACTAATATTAATACTAATAATATCTAACCTGCATATACCACACTGTCTGGATGGAATAAAGACACACACACACACACAGGGAAAAAAAAAAAAAAAAAAAAAAATAATACTAATAATAATATCTAACCTGCATATACCACACTGTCTGGATGGAGCGAGGGCAGTGAACATAACAATGGTGGAGTAGTTGCGAGGCGTTCCCTTCACATACTGCCGAAACTTGTCCCCGTTGAACCGCAGCACGGGCTTCTTGGTCCCCGCGTCACTCAGCTGCTGTACTCGCTCCGACAAACTCAGCTGTCGACGGCCCCAGAGAGAAGATGATGTATGTATGTATGTACAGTCAGCGGTATAAAAAGGTTACATTCAGCGGCATAAAAAGTTTGCAGTTAGCGGCATAAAAAATTTGCAGTTAGCGGCATAAAAAATTTGCAGTTAGCGGCATAAAAAATTTGCTTCATTTTCTACCAACATATGCGTGAAGTTATTTGATCGTTAAAACAAGTTTTAAAAAAAATGAGGAAAAAAATGTATTATCTCCATATTTGTGTTTTGGTCTTGGCTGAGCTATAGTGATTGATTGGTTGATTGATTGATATTAGATGCTACAACAGTGAGGTCATATAGCGCCAGAAAACGGTAATAGAGAGGTGAGACATGAGTTATAGTGATTGATTGATTGATATTAGATGCTACAACAGTGAGGTCATATAGTGTCAGAAAACGGTAATAGAGAGGTGAGACATGAGTTATAGTGATTGATTGATTGATATTAGGCGCCGCAACAGTGAGGTCATATAGCGCCAGAAAACGGTAATAGAGAGGTGAGACATGAGTTATAGTGATTGATTGATTGATTGATATTAGGCGCCGCAACAGTGAGGTCATATAGTGTCAGAAAATGGTAATAGAGAGGTGATAAATGGTAATAGTGATTGATTGATATTAGGCGCCGCAACAGTGAGGTCATATAGCGCCAGAAAACGGTAATAGAGAGGTGAGACATGAGTTATAGTGATTGATTGATTTACATGAGCTATAGTGATTGATTGATTGATTGATATTAGATGCTACAACAGTGAGGTCATATAGTGTCAGAAAACGGTAATAGAGAGGTGATAAATTGTAATAGTGATGTTGTAACACAATTTAAATGCAGAGATGATAGATATACTTCACATATGATAAATTACACCTGTTGTTAGGATAGAAACTGGTTCAGAATGCAACTATCTGGTCATATTAGTTAGCATTATCAAGTACAGCCGGCAAAAGAAGTTCGCTTAATTTTTACCTACGTGTTTATGAGCTATATTTAAATGCAGAGATGACAGATATACTTCACATATGATAAATTAATTACACTAGTTGTTAGGATAGAAACTGGTTCAGAATGCAACTATCTGGTCATATTAGCATTACCAAGTACATGATATAGACACGAATTTATGCTGCCAGCTGTAAATATATAGGTAAATATTGAAAGAATTATAGGGTAAATATTGAAAGAATTACCGTTATTGGGTACGGTTCTTCTACCTTCATTACCCACTTATTTAGACCATTCTAAGACTATTTTCTTCTATGGCATTTCCTCCGCAAATGCCCCATTTCCAAGATAGGGCATATTCAAATGGGGCATTTTGAAATTAGCCTGCCCTTACCTGACCGCATTAGACTACCGGGACCTAACCTGGGCAGACTACCGGGACCTAACCTGGGCAAACTACTGGGAAATTACTGTGGTAAAGTACAGGAAATGACCGGGGCTAAGTACTGGGACCTAGCCGGATCTGGCAACACTGCTACAAAACGGTAATTCTTTCAATAAATACCGTACTTAATTATATCCAGCATTTCATTTTACGCTTGGTCCCTCATTAAGGTGGATGTATACAGTGTTGGTAAATCTGGAGCAACCGATTCCTCCAAACTATTCCGCCAAGCAACAACACAACACCATTATTTTTTGTTCATTTGCTACTGTTGTTTCTTGGCACACTTTGGAGGAATCAAGGCACTCCAATGTAACCAAAGTGAATTACCCCCTTAAGGCCATATTCAAGAACATTCATGGTGTATACGATGGCGTTGTCTACAGTATAAATAAAGTGAAAGTATTTTAGGCATCGTGTCTTAGGGTCATATTCAAGAACATTCATGGTGTATACGATGGCGTGGTGAATACGATGGTGTGGTCTACAGTATAAATAAAGTGAAAGTATTTTAGGTATCGTATCTATCTTAGGGTCATATTCAAGAACGTTTGTGGTGCATACGATGGCGTGGTACTGGTACAAACAGAGCCATCGTACCGGTACCACTCCATCGTATACACCACGGATGTTCTTGCATACAGCCCTTTGAAAATTTGATGTAAAAATGAAAGTACGTCAAATTTTTTATTCTACATATTTAATTAGTTTTTTTCCCTATATTTAATTGTTTTTCCCGCCATTATTAACATTCTTCCTTTATAATGTATCTCTACTCACCTCTTTTTTGCACTGTACTGCGATTAATAAGGCAGATAGGGCAAATAATAACAAGATTATCTCCCTAAATACAATCATGTTGATCTTGTTTACATCGACAGTATAAATGACACAAATGCTTCATCCAATACTAAGACTTGGAACTTATTGTATAGATCGAATGCTCTTATATAGCATCCATTTGCTCTTTTATATTTCGATCCCTTATATAAAATTTCTTAACTATGAATCCTTAAGTGTAAAAAATATATATAATTATTTATTTTTCTAAGGCCTATAGTATAAATAAATAAATAAATAAATAAATAAATAAAATAACTGTCTGAAATGCTACTATATTGGTCTATTATGTTTTGACAGATAGTGACTTCAAGCGTCTATACTTCCCGGTTCGGCAGGCTGTCGTGTGCTGATTGGTTGGTCGGGGCGGCACACCACCTGTGGGCCAATGGCGGACTGAAGTTACTAAATAGCGGCCATCTTGGTACTCCACTTAAATAAGGGGGTGCGAGAATAGGGGGATCGACAGGCTTGGGGGTGGGGGGGTTAGGTGGGGGGGGAGGGGATTGGGGGGTGCGGGAGTAAGGGGACAGGCTTGGGAGGGTTTAGGTGGATGTGGGGGGTTTTGGGGGGTGCAGGAATAGGGGGATTGACAGGCTGGGGCGGGGGGGGGGGGTTTAGGTGGGTGTGTTTTTTTTTGGGGGGGGGTGCGGGAGTAGGGGGACAGGCTTAGGGGGGTACGGGAATAGGGGACAGGCTTTCTACCCACCCCAAGCCTGTCCCCCTATTATTCCCCCCCCCCCCAGTCCCCCCCCCCCACCCAGCCTGTCCCCTATTCCAGCACCCCCCCAGTCCCCCCCCCCAAGCCTGTCCCCTATTCTCGCACCCCCTTAACGAGTTGAAATGTATGAAAAAGATTATTGTTGTAAATGTCCCAATCAATCAATCAATCAATCAATCAATCAATCAATCAATCTATCAATCAACCAACCAATCAATCAACCAACCA
Source organism: Petrolisthes cinctipes (assembly GCA_033782935.1). NCBI lineage: Eukaryota > Metazoa > Arthropoda > Malacostraca > Decapoda > Porcellanidae > Petrolisthes > Petrolisthes cinctipes. Next base: position 41,026 of record JAWQEG010006114.1, read on the forward strand.
ATCAATCAATCAATCAATCAATCAATCAATCAACCAATCAATCAATCAATCAATCAACCAATCAATCAATCAATCAACCAATCAATCAATCAAACAATCAATCAATCAATCAATCAATCAACCAATCAATCAACCAATCAATCAACCAATCAATCAATCAATCAACCAACCAATCAATCAATCAATCAACCAATCTTAAAAAACCTTCTTAGTATTATAATGAGGAGAATAATATAAAAACCTTACAATCAAGTCAGTCATTTATTTCTATTTATTGACAAAAAAAAAAAGAGGATATTTAATTAATTATAATATTTTTTAATAAGTATTGGTCATGTTTTTATTGTTATTATAGCCTTTTATACAGCACAGTAATAATAAACAATAATAATACAATTGACACCTTCTGCTGGATATACAATGAATAAAAAAAATACTTGTATCAATTTTTAACCATCATCACTTTTTTAAACACTCGTCAGTCCCTCATTGAAGACCACTAATTAAATGTTTTCCCAGGCTTGTGTAATTGACCATGTGTTAAAAGGATTGTGTGTGTGTGTGTGTCTGTGTGTGTGTTTTCCCAGGCTTGTGTTATTCACTGACGTACACACTAACTAACTAACTAACTAAGTGATTTACTGACCCTATGTTAAAAGGATATTGTGTGTGTGTGTGTGTGTTTTCCCAGGCTTGTGTTATTCACTGACGTACACACTAACTAACTAACTAACTAACTAAGAGATTTATTGACACTGTGTTAAAATTATTGTGTGTGTGTGTGTGTGTGTGTATCCAGGCTTGTGTTATTCATGGACATACACACTAACTAACTAACTAACTGATTTACTGAGCCATCTGTTGTTGTTGTTGTTGTTGTTGTTGTTGTGAATTTCTGTTTATTTTCGTCGGTTCTGCCTGTCTATTTTCGTCTGTTCTGTCTGTCTGTCTGTCTATTTTCGTCTGTTCTGTATTTATTTGTTTCTTCTCTCTCCTTTCTTCTTCCTCTCTTCTTCCTCCTCTCTCCTTTCTTCTTTCTCCTCTCTCCTCTCTTCTTCTCCTTTCTTCTCTCTCCTTTTGTCTGTTCTCTCCTCTCTCCTTTCTTCTCTCTTCTTCTCCTTTCTTCTCTCTTCTTCTTCTTTCTCCTCTCTCCTTTCTTCTCTCTCCTCTCTCTCCTTTCGTCTCTCCTCTCTCTCTCTCCTTTCTTCTTCTTCTTCGTTCTGCTCTCCATCCATCCATCCATCCATTACCACCACCACCGCAACTCTCCCTCTCCTCTCACTCTCACTCAATCTGGGGTGGGCAGTCCTAGAGAGAAGGAAACACAAGAAGAAGAAAAAGAGAACATAAATATGGCAAAAAAAAAAAAAAAAAAAAATCAAATTCAAATACAAAAAAAAAAAAAAAAAAAAACTTCAATTACAAAAAAAAAAAAAAAAACTTCAATTACCAAAAAAAAAAAAAAAAAATTCAAGTACCCCCCCCAAAAAAAAACTTCAATTACCCCCCCAAAAAAAAAAAAACTTCAAATACCAAAAAAAAAATAAAAATAAAAAAAACTTCAAATCAAAATCAAAATAAAAAACTTCAAATACCTAAAAAAAGAAAAAGAAAATCAAATATATACAAAAAAAAAGAAAAAAAATCCCCCCCCCCCCCACTTTTTTGACTAATTAAAATTTTCAAAAACTCACCGAATTACGTTGAAGTTTGACTGTGTATGAATTGTTATGGTGATCTTGGTAGGAATATTTCATGATGCAACCAGCGTTCACCATCACACACGTTGTCATTGAAGGTTCTGTTGGGTATGGGTAGAGATTATGATGAATGAGTGTGTGTGTGTGTGTGTGGGTGATGGGGGGGGGGGATGGAGTGTGGGTGGGTGTGTGTGTGTGTGTGTGTGTGTGGGTGGGGTAGGGGGGGGGATGGAGTGTGTGTGTGTGTGTGTGGGTAGAGATTATGATGAATGAGTGTGTGTGTGTGTGTGTGTGTGTGAATGAGTGTGTGTGTGTGAATTAGTGTGTGTGTGTGTGTGTGTGTGTGTGGGTGGGGGAGAGGGGGGGGGGATGGAGTGTGGGTGGGTGTGTGTGTGTGTGAATTAGTGTGTGTGTGTGTGTGGGTGGGGGAGAGGGGGGGGGGATGGAGTGTGGGTTGGTGTGTGTGAATTAGTGTGTGTGTGGGAGGGGGAGGAGAGAGTGTGGGAGGGGGAGGAGAGGGAGTGTGGGTGGGCTTGTGAGGGAGGGAGGGGAGGGAGTGAGGGAGAGTTTACAGGCAATGAATGAGTGAGGGAGGGAATGAGAGAGGGAGGGAGGGAATGAGGGAGGGAGGGGAGGGAGTGAGGGAGAGTTACAGCCAATTGATGAGTGAGGGAGGGAAATTATGATGAGTGATAAATGAGTGTGTGTGTGTGTGGGTGGGGGAGGGGGGGGGGATGGAGTGTGGGTGTGTGTGTGTGTGTGGGGGGGGGCTTTTGAGTGAGGGGTGGGAATGAGGGAGGGAGGGAGGGAATGAGGGAGTGAGGGGAGGGAATGAGGGAGAGTTTACTAGCAATGAGTGAGGGAGGGAGGGAATGAGGGAGGGAGGGGAGGGAATGAGGGAGAGTTTACAGGCAATGAATGAGGGAGGAAATGAGAGAGGGAGGGAGGGAGAGAGGGAGAGAGTGAGTGAGGGAGGGAGGGGAGGGAGTGAGGGACAGTTTACAAGAAATGAATGAGGGAGGGAGGGAATGAGGGAGGGAATCAACAACCACACATGTCAGTCTTAATTATTATATCCAACAACAAACTCAGTATCCATATCTACAAAAATTTTCAGGTATTGTGGTTCCATTACTATTATAATTTCATAGGGGTGTTATGGAGTCATTCAATAAGTCACTCATAAGTCATTTACACAGTTCAGACAAGCTCTTTCGTTATGGAGTCATCAAATTCATTCAATAGGTCACTCATAAGTCATTTACACAGCTCAGTCAAGTTCTTTCGTTATGGAGTCTTCAAATTCATTCAATAAGTCACTCATAAGTCATTTACACAGCTCAGTCAAGTTCTTTCGTTATGGAGTCATCAAATTCATTCAATAAGTCACTCATAAGTCATTTACACAGTTCAGTTAAGTTCTTTCGTTATGGAGTCATCAAATTCATTCAATAAGTCACTCATAAGTCATTTACACAGTTCAGTCAAGTTCTATCGTTCGTTATGGGGCTTGCAAACCAAAACAAACCACTGTGGAAATCGGCCCTATACTGTATAAACAAACACACACTATGAATAACACAAAACAACAACAAACAACAAACCAACCACTGTGGAAATTGGCCCTACACAATATAAACAAACACTATATATATAAAATAAAAATAAAACACACTGTGGAAATGGGCCCTATATAAACTAGAAAACACTATAAAAATAATACCCACCCAGACTTTCCACCACATGTAGGGACACTTGGCAATGATTACAGCTTAGAAATTCACGTCTCCAGGCTTGGCATAAGACACAGGACCTCAGCTTCTCACAGACACCAGCAGCATAGACTGTGTCCTCGCAAAACATCCCTTTATATCTGTGTCGGGGGAAAGTTATTTACATGTGTTTATGTGAATGTGGAGCGACTGATTCGTTCAAGCTATGCCAGGCAACAACTCGGATGCCATTAATTATTTTTGTTCATGTGGAGAAATTAAATTGAGGAAGGTTTGTGTTGGTTAATCTGGAGTACAGGTAGGATGCCATTATTATTTTTGTCCATGTGGAGAAATTAAATTGAGAAAGTTTTGTGTTGGTTAATCTGGAGTACAGGTAGGATGCCATTATTATTTTTGTCCATGTGGAGAAATTAAATTGAGAAAGTTTTGTGTTTTGGTAAATTTGGAGCGACTGATTCGTTCAAACTTTTCTAGGCAACAGGATGCCATTATTATTTTTGTTCATCATCTGGTCCTGTTTCCTGGCATACTTTGGAGGAATCTAGGCACTCCTCCAATGTAGCAAAAGTGAATTGCCTTCTTAATTATATGGGACCCTGTGTGTGTGTGTTGTGATGTAGTCAGAAAATTGGAGATAAAAAATGAGTCCTTCAAATATTGCCACACACACACACACAGACAGACACACACACAACAACAAGAAGTGTGGATAATAAGGTTTTACATGTACACACACACACACACACACAACAACAACAACAACAACAAGAGTGAATAATAAGGTTTTACACACACACACACACACACACACACACACACAACAAGAGTGAATAATAGGTTTTACACACACACACACACACAACAACAACAACACCAACACATATCAACTCACCCATCTTTACATCTACACACACACACACACACACACACACACACACACACAACAAGAGTGAATAATAGGTTTTACACACACAACAACAACAACAACACATCTTCACTCACCCATCTTCACACCTACACCGTCCACATTGACAGGTACCCTTGTTAGAGCACACACTGGGTCCCTGGTGGTCCTGATTGGGTTGTATACAAGTGCTGGTATCTGTAGGACACTCACACGCCTCACCAATGTAACCCTGACGACACATACAGGCACCACACCTACACTGGCCACGAGAAGGTCCTCCACACGACATTCCATCATACCTAGACGAGTAGAAAATAATTACTTAGATATTAGATTAGTTTTTTTATTACCATGATAATTATAAACACATATCATTATTCCTAGACGTGTAGAAAATAATTACATCGATATTAGATTAGTTTTTTATTATTACCATGATAATTATAAACACATATCATCATACCTATACGTGTAGAAAAATGTTACATAGATATTTGATTAGTTTTCTTATTTCCATGATAATTATAAGCACATATCATTATACCTTGACGTGTAGAAAATAATTACATAGATATTAGATTAGTTTTTTATTTCCATGATAATTATAAGCACATATCATCATACCTATACGAGTAGAAAATAATTACATAGATATTGGATTAGTTTGTTATTATTACCATGATAATTATTAGCACTAACTATGATATTATAAGAGAAAGTGTATACCTCAGTTATTAACATATCTTTAATACCCTTACTTACTACATATACACATACATATAATATATATACTTACACACATACATATACACATTATATATACTTACACTTGACACCTATATACTTACACACATACACATAATATATATACTTACACACATACACATACACATAATATATATACTTACACACATACACATATACACATTATATATACTTACACTTGACACCTATATACTTACACACTTGATACCTATATACTTACACTTGACACCTATATACTTACACTTGACACCTATATACTTACACACTTGACATCTATATACTTACACACTTGACACCTATATACTTACACTTGACACCTATATACTTACACACTTGACACCTATATACTTACACACTTGACACCTATATACTTACACACTTGACACCTATATACTTACACTTGACACCTATATACTTACACACTTGACACCTATATACTTACACTTGACACCTATATACTTACACACTTGACACCTATATACTTACACACTTGACACCTATATACTTACACATTTGACACCTATATACTTACACACTTGACACCTATATACTTACACACTTGACACCTATATACTTACACACTTGACACCTATATACTTACACACTTGACACCTATATACTTACAATTAACACATATATACTTACACTTGACACCTATATACTTACACACTTGACACCTATATACTTACACACTTGACACCTATATACTTACACACTTGACACCTATATACTTACACACTTGACACCTATATACTTACACACATACATATACACATTATATATACTTACACTTGACACCTATATACTTACACACTTGACACCTATATACTTACACACTTGACACATATATACTTACACTTGACACCTATGTACTTACACACTTGACACCTATATACTTACACTTGACACCTATATACTTACACTTGACACCTATATACTTACACTTGACAGGTATGATCACTACACTGACAGAAGCTTCCATAGTGATCCCATTGACAGCGACAGTGACCACAACTACATTCTCCATGACCACTACACACCTGTCCATCCTCACCCCTACAACTCTCCACACCTGTAGGACACGTGTGGTCATCTTCCTCCATCACTATGACCACACCTCTCATGGGTACGAGGTCTGAATGGTGTGGAATTGTTGATTGTCGACGATTCTGTGTGTGTGTTTGGATAGATGGATGGATGGATGGATGGATGGATGAGTGGTGGGTGTAATTATAGGTTAGGTTTGGGATATACATACACATATACATACACACATACATACATATACACACACATACATACATATACACACACATATACTCACATATACACACATACATTAATACACACACACATATACACACACATACATACATACACACATATATACATACATACATACATACACACATATACACACACATACATACATACACACACATATACACACACATACATACACACATATATACACACACATACATACATACATACACACACATATACACACACTTACATACACACATATACACACACATACATACATACACACATATATACACACACACACACTCATACATACACACACATACATACATACACACATATATACACACTCATACATACACACATATACACACTCATACATACACACATATACACACTCATACATACATACACACTAAATGGCGCAACTACGTCAACACCACGACAGAGGCCTACCATCACCACTTCCCCATCAAGACCATCCGTGTGCATCCAGCTGACACCCCATGGATGACGCCACGAATAAAGCGGCTGTTACAGCAGCGAAACAGGCTCTTCTACACCGACCCAGCCCAGTACAGAAGCCTCAGAAACAGGGTAATTAGGGAGATCAGGACTGCCAAGGCTAGCTACTACCCAGAAAAAGTGCAACACCTAAAACAGGCCAACAACAGACAATGGTACTCCAAAATTAAATCTCTCTGTGGTTTACAAAAGCACTCCCTCTCCTTCCCCTGTACTTCACACCTTTCTCCTGATAATGCGGCCGAGGCGCTTAACGGTCACTTTGCCGCTATCTGTCAAACCCTCCCCCCTCTTCAGACCAGCCTTCTCCCTGCCTACCTCCCCTCCCCATCCCCACTCCCCTCTGTCCATGAGGCTGAAGTTGCCAAAATGATAACCTCATTTAAATCTAACAGATCCACCACACCTGATGACCTCCCCATTAAAATTTACAAAGAATTTGCCCCTGAACTAGCCACGCCCCTCTGCTCCATAATCAACGCCTCCCTCGCTCAAAATGCTTGCCCTGCTGACTGGAAAATTTCCTATGTCACTCCCATCCCTAAAACTCCCACCCCACAAACCTTTAATGACCTAAGACCAATTGCCATCACACCTCTCCCTAGCCTCCTTTGTGAAGATTTCGTGTTTAACTGGTCTTATTCACAAATTAGCAAACAGCTAGACACCCGTCAGTTTGGCAACATCAAATCCACCTCCACTTCCCACTGCTTAGTCAGCTTCCTTGATTTCATCCACAGCCACTTGGACAAACGTAACACATCTCTCGCTCTTGCTTTTGTAGACTTTAGGAAAGCATTTGATCTTGTAGACCACACTGTTGTCATCAACAAGGCCATTAACCTGGGACTCCACCCCAACCTGGTAGCTTGGCTGGCTGACTTCCTCACAGGAAGGCAGCAGGCGGTCCGTTATCAGGGCTCCATATCTCCCCTGCAACAGCTGACTTGTGGGGTTCCGCAAGGAACTAAATCTGGACCACTATGCTTCCTCATGCTGATTAATGATGCCCTCACCGACACCCAGCATCGATGGAAATACGTGGATGACTGCACGGTTGGCATCCCAGTCAACACCAGGACACCAGACTATAATCCACTGCAAGCCACCCTTGACAGGCTGCAGACGTGGACAGAACACAACAACGTCTCCATCAACCACACCAAGACCGTGGTGATGCACGTCTGTACCTCAACTGCAGCTGTACCGCCCCCCCAGCTCACAATTGGCCCTCATCCACTCCAAGTCATCCACTCCTTCAAGCTTCTCGGCATCACTGTGGATGACCTATTATCATGGAAGCAACATGTCGCAAGGATGGTCAAGGTAGCCTCATACAAGCTGTACATGCTGCGCAGACTCAGGTCTCTGGGGACTCCAGCAGGGGATTTGAAGGCAGTTTACACCTCTTTCATATTGCCCTCACTGCTGTACGCCTCCCCAGCGTGGTCTTCATCTCTGAACAAAACGCAACAACAACAGCTTGAGAAAGTTCAGAAGAGGGCATGCAGAGTCATACTGGGCCCTGCCTACACCAGCTACAATAATGCCCTCACCACCCTGAGTCTGCTCAGGCTGACAGCCATGTATGAGCAAGCCCTTAGCAAGTTTGGGGAAGGCTTGCTACGTAACCCACGCCACCGTCACCTCCTACCACCTGACGCCCCCCCACCAGCCAGGGCTACCCGACACCAAAACAAACTGGTGCCGCTCAGAGCCCCTCGCACTGACCGCTATCGCCAGAGTGCTATTCCCACTTTAGTGCGTAAAATAAACACCTAGATTAGTATGTCTCCAAGTTGTAGCCTATAGATCCTAGAATTAATATTAATGTAATCTTCCCCTCTGTAAATTTTCAGTCTCTGACTGCCATGTAAATAAACCGTTAATTATTATTATTATTATTATTATTATTATTATATACACACACATACATACACACATATACACACACATACATACATACACACATATATACACACACATACATACACACATATACACACACATACATACATACACACATATATACAAACACATACATACATACACACATACATATACACACATACACACATACATATACACACACATACATACACACATATATACACACACATACATACACACATATACACACATACATACATACACACATATACACACACATACATACATACACACACATATATACACACACATACATACACACACGTACATACATAATATATATACACGTGAATATTATACACACACATACACACGTGAATGTTTTACTCACACACACACACACACACACACACACACACACACACACACACAAAATGGTAACTATCAGTGTTGACAAATCTTAAGTCATTCACAAAAAGATTATAAAGGGAACTTACTTAAGGGGGTGCGGGGGTAGGGGGACAGGCTTGGGGTGGGGGGGGGTTCGGGAGTAGGGGGACAGGCTTGGGGGGGGGTTGGGGGGTGCAGTAATAGGGGGACAGGCTTGGAGTGTGTAGAAAGCATGTCCCCTATACCCGCACCCTCCTAACTCCCCCACCCCCCAAGCCTGTCCCCCTACTCCTGCACCCTCCTAACTCCCCCACCCCCCAAGCCTGTCCCCCTACTCCTGCACCCTCCTAACTCCCTCACCCCCCAAGCCTGTCCCCCTACTCCTGCACCCTCCTAACTCCCCACCCCCCAAGCCTGTCCCCCTACTCCTGCACCCTCCTAACTCCCCCCCCCCAAGCCTGTCCCCCTATCCCCGCACCCCCTTAAGGAGGAAATTCGATGTTGATAAATCTGGAGCAACTGAATCCTCCAAACTATTCCAAGCAACAACAGAACACCATTATTTTTGCTCTCCTAGTCCTATTCCCTGGCATATATACTTTGGAGGAATCAAGGCACTCCAATGTAACAAAAGGGAATTACCTACCACCTTATGGGCTTAAATATTATGGGAATTTTGTTGTGTGAATTGGAATTGGTCTGTGATTCCTCCAAAGTATGCCAGGAAACAAATCACCTCCTTGTTACTAATAGGAGATATGTTTTAGTGGCATAGTTTCCATGGAGGAATCAGAAACCCTTCCAATTCACCAACGAAAAAAAATATATATATATTATTATTATTATTATTATTATTATTTTTTTTTTTTTTTTTTTTTTTTTTTTTTTTTTTTTTTGTGAATTGGAAGGTCTTTGATTCCTCCAAACTATGCCAAAAAAACGACAGATCCCGTATAAATATAATTGAGGTGGTCTGTTTTCTGGTATATAGTTAGGAGGAATCAGTAGCCTTCAAATTTACCAACGGAAAAAAATCTCCCTTCATTATCTCGACTGACTGACTGACTGACTGACTAATTGACTGACTGACTGACTAACTGACTGACTGACTAATTGACTGACTGACTGACTGACTGACTAACTAACTGACTGACTAACTAACTAACTAACTAACTAACTAACTAACTAACTAACAAACTAACTAGGCTAACTAACTAACCTGATGCTGATGACTTCTGCTGGACATATGTGGTCTCCTGGAAGTAGTAAAGGCCCGGAACTCCTGCCATAGAGAAGACAGATTCGCCCTAAGCCAAGCCAAATCAACCACCAATTCTTCTTCTTCTCCTTGTCCCTCCTCCTCCTCCTCCTCCTCCCCCGACTCCAACTCCAACAACAACAACAACTCCTCCTCTTCTTCTCCCCCACCAACGTTTGTCATTACTACTGTTGATGTTCCTGTTGAATGTACTATCTCCTCCTGTTGTTGGTGCTGTTGGTGTTGTTGTTGTTGTCGTCTAAGTGTGGGTGTTGGTGGTTGTTGTTGTGGTGGTTGTTGTTGATCATAATCTCTTGTTATTGTCACTTCCCCTCCACTACTGCCACTACGTCTGCTATCTTGTTTCAGTCGTCTACGTTCCTCCCTAAAAAACAGATCGACACATACAAATGAATTAGTAAATATTATGTTATGAATAAAAATATATATCTACAATTTCACTGCTGGTCTGTTTCAGTTGTCTACGTTCCTCCCTAAAAAATATATCGACAAATACAAATAAATTAGTAAATATTATGTTATGAATAAAAATATATATGTACAATTTCTCTACCACCTCTGAGTCGAAAGAGAGAGAGAGAGAGAGAGAGAGAGAGAGAGAGAGAGAGAGAGAGAGAGAGAGAGAGGAAGGAAGCAAGCGATAAAGAGAGATTTAATTGTGGTTTTAACTGAAGCGAGAGAGAGAGAGAGAGAGAGAGAGAGAGAGAGAGAGAGAGAGAGTTAGTTAATAATTACAGTACCTTATCTCCAATCTAGCCTGCCGTCTCTCCTCCCTCAACCTTCTTCTCTCCATCCTCGTCAGTCTCCTGTTATTAGAGATGTCAGGAATGGAAGAGGAGGAGTCGCCCAGAGAGGTACCCAACATTAGGTCAGCTGTATGTGGTGTCGACCCTCTGCCTCCTCCACTCCCCCTGCCTCCTCCACTCCAACTAACACTGGTGGAGGAACTACCTTGTCTGCCTCCTCTCATTTGTCTTAACACGGATACATCCCCATCACGTTCCATTTCTTCTGGGGAGAGAGAGAGTGTGTGTGTGTGTTTATATATGAGAGAGGGAGAGAGATAGAGGGTTAATATTTCTTCTGGTGTGTGTGAGAGAGAGAGAGAGAGAGAGAGAGTGTGAGAGGGAGAGAGAGAGAGAGAGAGGGTTAATTAGTATTTCTTCTGGTGTGTGTGTGTGAGAGAGAGAGAGTGTGTGTGAGGTAGAGAGAGGGTTAGTATTTCTTCTGGTGTCTGAGAGAGAGAGAGAGAGAGTGTGTGTGTGTGAGAGGGAGAGAGAGGGTTAGTATTTCTTCTGGTGTGAGTGTGTGTATGAGAGAGAGAGAGAGAGAGAGAGAGAGAGAGAGAGAGAGAGAGAGAGAGAGAGAGAGAGAGAGAGAGAGAGAGAGAGAGAGAGAGAGAGAGAATTAGTATTTCTTCTGGTATGTGTGTGTGTATGAGAGAGAGAGAGAGAGAGAGAGAGAGAGAGAGAGAGAGAGAGAGAGAGAGAGAGAGAGAGAGAGTATGTGTGTGTGTGTGTGTGTGTGTGTGTGTGTGTGTGTGTGTTCTTACCTATTTGTATCTTTACAGTATTGAGTGCAGCTCGTAATGTCCCGTATTTTAAAACACAATTATCATATTTTTCTTTAAAGTTATGTATGTTTTTGACACACACCACTGTCTTGTTCTGGTAATCCGTTACAAATAAGTAAGAACATATAGGTAAGAATAGGTAAGAACATACTGAACACTCGCAATCCAAAATTTATATCCAGCAGCAGGTGTTGTTGAAGTTTCGAATCATTTGACATACTAGTGAACCAATTACAACACAATTTCTGACCGCGAGTGTACAGTCTGGGGCAAAAGTCGTGTCGCCACACTTGCTTCACCGAGACACACACACAATGTTCATAGACTGGAGATTATTCAGTGTAGAAAACGTGTGTATTTATCGAGTCCATGAATACTGTGTGTCTTGGTGAAGCAGGTGAGGTGACACCACTTCTGCCCCAGACTGTACATACATACATACATACCTTGACTGGACATAGCTAATCCCACCATCACCACCACCACACACACACACACCAACCACCACCTCCACCACACAGCCATTACCATACTGAAAGGAATAGTAATAATAATAATAATAATAATAATGAAAATGATAATAATAACGATAATAATGATGATGATAATAATAATAATAATAATAATAATAATAATGATAATAATAATAATAATAATGATAATGATAATAATAACGATAATAATGATGATAATAATGATAATAATAATGATAATAATAATAATAATAATAATAATAATAATAATAATACACTTTTGTTGTTGTTGTTGTTTGTTTGTTGTTGTTGTTGTTGTTATTGTTGTTTGGAATAGTTTTGGAGGATATCAGTTGCTCCATATTTTACCATTTACCTCTCTCTCTCTCTCTCTCTCTCTCTCTCTCAGGTGTTTACCCAGACCACCTGCATACCCTGACACTCCTTCGTACACACACACACACACACACACACACACACACACACAGAGAGAGAGAGAGAGAGAGAGAGAGAGAGAGAGAGAGAGAGAGAGAGGAGAAGAAGGAAGGAAGGAGGTGGGAAGAAGAGAGAGAGAGAGAGAGAGAGAGAGAGAGAGTTACAAGGAGTTACAAGGAAAAGAAGTACCCTAGGGGACCTTACGATCCATACAAAGAGGGTACCTGTGGGTTTAGTTGCGCAAGTAGGCGACCGTCCTCGAATGTGTCATGTGAAACCATCAAGGAACACTCGCACAACGGCTTAAACACCTAGACGGTGGTTTAAGGCTTTGTCTAATCTGGACTTGAACTGATCCACAGAGTTGCTGTTGACTACATCAGCAGGAAGCGCGTTCCAAGTACCGCAGATGCTGTATGTAAAGAACTTACCACACAGATCACGGTTGTATCGCTTCAGTTCAAGTTTGTAGCCATGATTCCTGGTTGTGCCCTCACTGAGTTGGAAAATGTCCCTGTAGTCTACATTGTCAAAGCCTCGTAGTATTTTAAACACTTCGATAAGCTGACCACGCAGTCTCCGGGTTTCCAAAGAGAACAGATCGAGTTCTACCAACCGCTCTTTATAGCTCTTGTGTCTAAGAGAGGGTATAAGTTTGGTTGCCCTGGCTTGCACTCGTTCCAATCTAGCGATATCCTTTCGGTAAGAAGGACTCCAAAACTGGACTGCATACTCCAGGTGCGGTCGGACAAGGGAATTGTACAGACAAAGTACTATCTCCTTGTTCCGGTATCCAAACTGTCGCTTTATGTACCCTAACATCCTTTGGGCTTTCTTCTCAGCCTCAATACACTGCTTTGAGAACTTGAGGTCGCTGGTGATAGTTACACCCAAGTCTTTCTCAGTATCAGTGCTTACGAGAGCATTGCCCTTAAGGTTATACTCTGTTCGGGGGTTTCTGTGGCCTATATGCATAACTTTGCATTTGTTCACGTTAAATGGCATTTGCCACGTGTCAGACCACTCCCCGATCTTCCTAAGATCTTCTTGTAAGCGGGTAGTATTTCCTTCTTTCGCGACATTCATACCAAGCTTAGTATCATCGGCGAATTTGGAAATCTTGGCAACCATGTCACCATCCACGTCATTAACATAGATGATAAACAGTAGTGGTCCCAGAACAGAACCTTGGGGAACACCGCTAGTAACGGGCACCCACTCTGAAGCCTGTCCATTCACTACCACCCGTTGCCGTCTGTCACTTAGCCAGTTCTCTATCCAATTTGCCACATTTCCGTCTATGCCCAGTGCACGCACTTTCCGAAGGAGGCGGCGGTGGGGTACCTTATCAAAGGCTTTCTGAAAGTCTAAGTAGACAACATCGACCGCTTTATCCCGATCATGCTCACTGAAAACAAAATGGAAGAATTCCACCAGATTTGTGAGGCATGACCGGTGCTGCCGGAACCCATGCTGGGAACCCCTCAGTAGCAAATTTGATTCTAAGTGTGCTGTTATTTTGTCCACCATGATGCTCTCCATGAGTTTACAGACTATCGAGGTTAAACTGATGGGTCTGTAGTTTGACGGTTGGCTAGCATCTCCCTTCTTGAAGATAGGAGTCACCTCTGCCTCACGCCAGTCTCTAGGAACGCATCCAGTCTGGATTACCCTGTTGAAGACCATGCACAGGTGCCGTGATACTTCACCATGCACTTCTTTCAACACTCTAGGTAAGAACCCATCCGGACCGGGGGACTTGTTTGCTTTTGATTCGATTATTTTTCTCTCGATTTCTTCTTGGGTGAAGACCATTGACTCCAACTTCTCACTGAAGGAGTCCAAAGGTTCGGGAATGGGACCACTCTCCTCAGAGAACACTGAAGAGAAGTACTCATTTAAGAGGTTAGCATTTTCTGCATCAGAGTGCATCAATGCTCCATCCTCATTCACCAAGGGACCGATCCTGCGTCGGATTGGTTTACGGCCATTCACATAACTGAAAAACTCCTTGGGGTTCTCTTTGCAGAGTCTAGCCACACGGACCTCCTCAGCACGCTTAGCCGCCCTTATTTTGGACTTCACGTTTCGATTCAGTCTTCTATGACCGTCAAAGTCCCCAGATGCCTTCGCTCGACGATACGCAGTTCTCCTCTCCCTTAGTAGGTTACGGATTTCCCGATTAAACCACTTAGGTTGAATGAACTTCTGACCTGTTCCCTTCAGAGGAATAAAGCGCGACTGAAGTTCCATGAAGGAAGACAAGAATGACCTCCACAGATCATAAGCACTCTCTCCCTCTTTTAGTTCCATTTCAGCAACGCTTTCACGAAGACCTGCAAAGTTCGCTCTCCCCATGTCTAATTTTCTATGCACCGGGGTCACGGACTCCATATTAGGGACTTTAACTGAAAATCTTATAAGCTTGTGGTCGCTTCCACCTATTTCTTCGTTTACAGAGAGGTCTTGAATGATGTCATCCTCTGAGGTGAGGACCAAGTCGAGTATGTTAGCACCTCTTGTTGGCTCCCTTACCCATTGAGTGAGGAATTCATCATTTACAAACTCCAAGAGTGGTGTGTTCTCGGCAGAGGGCTCTCTGGTTTCCCAGTCAACATGTGTGTTGAAGTCCCCCATAAGGATGCACACCCTGCCGTCCACTAGTTCACCCAGCAACTGGTATAGGTCCCTGTCCATCTCATTGAGTTGTCCAGGGGGTCTATAAAGCAGCAGGGTTCTGTATTTTGCAGTGCCTATTTCTAGGTCAACTCCAAGGAGCTCGTGGTTCGATGTGATGTTGCAGGTCATCAATTTGATGGAGTTCTTTACATACAACAGCACACCACCACCCCCTCTGTCCTCTCTATCTTTGTGGAAGAGTTGGTAGCCTGGAATCACGAATTCCCCTTCAAGATCTCTGTCTGAGGTTCTCAACCATGACTCCGTTATGGCCACCATCTCGGGTTCCTCTGTCGCAACGAGGGCCCGCAGTTCCAAAAACTTGTTTCGGATGGACCTGGCGTTGAACAATAGAACCTTCAGGGAACCCCCAACTGCAGGGCTCCCTAGACTCCTCCGTTTCCCGGTTCGGTCATTGTCTTGGTAGTGCTGGGGATATCCTTCTTCAGGATCTCAGCGAATGTCTTCTCTGGGGTCACTCTAGCATAGCGACGAGGGCTCTCCTCCACGCTCGGTCGAGTGCTCCTGAGACATCGTCGGACGGCGTCTTCCATTAATTTGGAAAGCACTTCTTTCCCCTTTAGTGAGAGATGTGTGCCATCCCTCTGGTAGAGGTCATCTCTACCAAAGAGTGAGGTGTAGGGGTCCACAAAGAACACCCCCTCGGCAGTACACAAATCAGCCAGGCGCTGATTTACTGCAATGTTCTTTGACAGAGCAGTCCCTAAAGGGCCTCTCCTTGGGAGCATGCCAACAACTACCCTTCTGCGGGTTTTTGACCCACAGTCGTCTACTGCACCGAGCACATCCGAGAGGACTCCTTCGGTCATGCCTACTCTACCATTTCTCAGGTAGATGTCATTACCACTCACCATGAGTGCAATGACAGCAGATCTGGACGTTTGGATCCTCTCAGCTTCCTTTCGGAGGTCAGCATTGCCACAACCTGGCAAACAATTCACCTTCACAGAAGTGTGAAGGCGATCTGCCATTAGGGGTTCCAGCCCTCGTGCCTGGGAATCACCTACAATGTGTATATCCACAGGCCTCTCCTTGGTAGGAGCACGAGATGCCTTGTGAGGAACCCGAGAGTGTTTTGAATTCCTGCCGGGCTCGTCACTTCCTCCAGGTTGCTTCTTCTTTGTCTTCTTTACCTTCTTCATTTTCTTTTCCTTCTTATTTGATTCCTCGCTTTCCTCTAATCCCTCCTCAATTGTCTTCTTGGGTTTTTCTTCCTTCTCCATATTCCCCTCCTCTTTTCCATCACACTTTTCTGCAGTCTCTTTTCCTTCTGCAGTCTCTTCTCCCTCTTCATTGTTGCTGTTCTTCTTCTTGTTGTTCTTCTTCTTCTTGTTCTTTTTCTTGTTCTTCTTCTTCTTCTTCTTTACCGCCGTGGTGGAGCTCTCCGGTGAAGAAGCTCCTTGGACTGCCTTGTCTCTCACATGGCAGTCACACCTCTGCGAGTCCATTCGGAGAACTTCCTCCTTTAGGGAGTTGTTCTCCTTCGTGAGCAGTGAGATGTGCTTCATCAACCTCTCCTCGAGTTTGCAAAAGTCGCAGACACTCGAGGAGTCTAGGTCGCTCGCACTCCTCCCGCTGAAGTCCTCACACCAGCGGTACACCTTGCATGTAGTACATGTAAATTTTCTTGCTGATGGACCAGTCATCTCGCTCTAATTCAATTTCAGACCAATAATATAAAAGAAAGGGTAGTGTGATTTGGTCTCGCATAAGTCTCATCCGCCTACTTCCAGAAGGTTTTCGGTCGTTCGGCCAACAGAAACCTTATGAGCCAAGCACACCAACCCTAAGGTCTCCCCTGGGTCGGACGGCCCCAATCGTGCCGCAGCTCCCAACTGAGCAGCACAAGAGTCCTAAGTAAATGGGACTCTGATTTTTCGACAGGGTTGCTTGAAGTGTAACCGTCGTCCTACTAATCCCTACTAATCCTCCATCCGCGGCCAAACTTAAAGCAAATAGTAAAACTAAATGTCCACGACTTAATCCGAGATCTTTTACTGGCCTGGCAGCCAGCGAGGCACGAAAGCTCTCTCACCAAAGAGCAGTCGAGCCTTTAGGCACATAAGAACGGTCACAGGGAGCTGGTCAGGCTTATTAATCTAAGAGAATACCTACGGGGGTCCTGAGGCATCTCCATTACTCGTACCCCACACGCCTGAGATCCCTTCAATCTCAGCCCTTTCGAAACCTGTGAGCGTTAAAAGGCGTTGTTTTAGGAGGTTCCAAAGCCTCCCTTCTCACACGGCATAAGGTAGCTGGTGAGGTCCTTAACAATAAAAACTTATATCGAAAGTGATGAAGATATTTTTTTTTTTTTTTTTTTTTTTTTTTTTTTTTGTTAGGACAGTTGAAGAGCAGTTGTGAAACTTAATATTAACATGAAGATTTGACAACTCTTAGTCAGGATCCTAATAACGCTACCTTTCTGGCACGGGTAACCCAACTGGACTAAATGTCCCCCAGCATAGCTAGCAAAATTCAAACAGATCACACAAGCTCTCTCACCGACGGCAAGGTGGTTGTCTCTCTCTCTCTCTCTCGAGAGAGAGAGAGAGAGAGAGTAACTAGGTCAGAGAAATATCCTGTCCCTCCTTCTCCTACCTACCTACTTCCTCCCTACCTACCTACCTACCAATCTATTTATCTCCTACCTACCTACCTACCTACCTATCTCCTCCCTCCCTACCTACCTATCTCCTCCCTACCGACCTACCTACCTACCTACCTACTTATCTCCTACCTACCCCTCTCTCTCCTACCTACCTACCTACTTACCTATCTACCTACCTACCTACCTATTTATCTCCTACCTACCTACCTACCTACCTACCTACCTACCTACCTACCTCCCTACCTACCTACCTACCTACCTATCTCCTCCCTACCTATCTCCTCCCTCCCTCCCTCCCTCCAATGTACACACACACACACACACACACACACACACACACAAATATTATCTACCTAATTTGATTTCTCATTAAATGGTAAACACGATTTTTATTTCGATGTTTTTTTTTTTAGGTTAAATATAAAATGTATTAATTAAATTCACCATCTTATTTTTTTCTCTGCTTCCTCTCTGTTTGTTATCATAGTTATTATCTCATCTCTCTCTCTCTCTCTCTCTCTCTCTCTCTCTCTCTCTCCTTCTTCCACTCCTTTTCTCTCTCTCTCTCCTTTCCCTCCCCCCTCTCTCTCTCTCTCTCTCTCTCCTCTCTCTCTCTCTCTCTCTCTCTCTCTCTCTCTCTCTCTCTCTCTCTCTCAGTAACGAAGGGAACAGTACAATTTTGCTGGTAAAATCTGGAGTAACTGAATCCTCCAAACTATTCCAAGCAACAACAGAACACCATTATTTTTGTTCATCTGGTCCTGTTTCCTGACATACTTTGGAGGAATCGAAGTATTATTATTATGTCATTCTTTTAAGGATCCTAGCTGTGATCGTGTATGCAAATTGAAGGCTTCTGATTCCTCCTGACCATGCCACGAAACAAACAAGCTCCTTCCATATAGGTGTGTGTGTGTGTGTGTGTGTAAGGAGAGGTAGGTAGGTGTGTGGTGTGTGTGTGTGTGTAAGGAGAGATAGGTATATGTGTGTGTGTGTAAGGAGGGATAGGTGTGTGTGTGTGTATGTGTGTGTGTGTAAGGAGAGATAGGTGTGTATATGTGTATGTGTGTGTGTGTGTGTGTAAGGAGAGATAGGTGTGTGTGTGAGTGTAAGGAGAGATAGGTGTGTCTGTGTGTAAGGAGAGATAGGTGTGTGTGTGTGTGTGTGTGTAAGGAGAGATAGGTGTGTGTGTGTGTGTGTGTGTGTAAGGAGAGGTAGGTGTGTGTGTGTGTGTGTAAGGAGAGGTAGTGTGTGTGTGTGTGTAAGGAGAGATCTGTATGTGTGTGTGTGTAAGGAGAGATAGGTGTGTGTGTGTGTGTGTGTGTGTGTGTGTGTGTAAGGAGAGATAGGTGTGTGTGTGTGTGTGTGTGTGTAAGGAGAGATAGGTGTGTGTGTGTGTAGGAGAGATAGGTGTGTGTGTGTGTGTGTGTGTGTGTGTGTGTAAGGAGAGATAGGTGTGTGTGTGTGTAAGGAGAGATAGGTGTGTGTTTGAGTGTGCGAGTGTAAGGAGAGATAGGTGTGTGTGTGTGTGTGTGTGTAAGGAGAGATAGGTGTGTGTGTGTGTGTGTAAGGAGAGATAGGTGTGTGTGTGTGTAAGGAGAGATAGGTGTGTGTGTGTGTGTGTGTAAGGAGAGATAGGTGTGTGTGTGTGTGTGTAAGGAGAGATAGGTGTGTGTTTGAGTGTGCGAGTGTAAGGAGAGATAGGTGTGTGTGTGTGTGTGTGAATGTAAGGAGAGATAGGTGTGTGTGTGTGTGTAAGGAGAGATAGATGTGTGTGTGTAAGGAGAGATAGATGTGTGTGAGTGTAAGGAGAGATAGGTGTGTGTGTGTGTGTGTGTAAGGAGAGATCTGTATGTGTGTGTGTGTAAGGAGAGATAGGTGTGTGTGTGTGTGTGTGTGTGTGTGTGTGTGTGTGTAAGGAGAGATCTGTATGTGTGTGTGTGTGTAAGGAGAGATCTGTATGTGTGTGTGTGTAAGGAGAGATAGGTGTGTGTGTGTGTGTGTAAGGAGAGATAGGTGTGTGTATGTGTGTGTGTGTGTGTGTGTAAGGAGAGATAGGTGTGTGTGTGTGTGTGTGTGTAAGGAGAGATAGGTATATGTGTGTGTGTGTATAAGGAGAGATAGGTATGTGTGTGTGTGTGTGTGTGTGTGTGTGTGTGTAAGGAGAGATAGGTATGTGTGTGTGTGTAAGGAGAGATAGGTGTGTGTGTGAGTGTGCAAGGAGAGATGTGTCTATGTGTGTGTGTGTGTGTAAGGAGAGATAGGTATATAAATGTGTGTGTGTGTGTAAGGAGAGATAGGTGTGTGTGTTTCATGGCAATATTTGAAAGGACTCAATTACCTCCAAAATTTTCTGTCAACAACACACACAGGGTCGAACCTTATAGCACATTAATTATTTTGGGTGGTAAATTATCTGCATGGAGTAAATGATTCCTCTAAACTATTCCAAGCAACAACAACAACAGAACAACACCATTAATTAGTTTTGTGTTCATGTGGTCCTGTTGTTGTTTCCTGGCATACTTTGGAGGAATCATGGCACTCCAATCTAACAGCAGGATATAACACATCACGTCACCTCCTCGCCACGAGTTAAAATTAAATTCATTTGACCTCGAGAATATCGTACTTGGGTTGTGGTTCTGTTGATATATTTATAAACACTAAAACTTCCATATGAGATGATTATATTTAGCATATTATTGTATCCTTTTAACACATACAGGCTCAGTAAATCACTTAGTTAGTTAGTTAGTGTGTATGGTAATGAATAACAGCAGAAGCCTGGGAACACACACACACACACACACACTCACTCACTCTATCCTTTTAACACAGGGTCAGTAAATCACTTAGTTAGTTAGTTAGTTAGTTAGTTAGTGTGTATGGTAATGAATAACAGCAGAAGCCTGGGAACACACACACACACACACACACTAACACAATATCCTTTTAACACAGGGTCAGTAAATCACTTAGTTAGTTAGTTAGTTAGTTAGTTAGTGTGTATGGTAATGAATAACAGCAGAAGCCTGGGAACACACACACACACACTCACACTATCCTTTTAACACAGGGTCAGTAAATCACTAACTCTATCTATAGTGTGTATGGTAATGAATAACAGAAGAAGCCTGGGAACACAAACACACACACACACACACACACGAACACAATATCCTTTTAACACAGGGTCAGTAAATCACTTAGTTAGTTAGTTAGTTAGTATGTATGTATGGTAATGAATAACAGAAGAAGCCTGGGAACACAAACACACACACACACACACTAACACAATATCCTTTTAACACAGGGTCAGTAAATCACTTAGTTAGTTAGTATGTATGGTAATGAATAACAGAAGCCAGGCTGGGAAAACATACATTATTATTTTGATAGTAGTCTTCAATGAGTTACTGCTGGAGAGTTTAATTAATGTAGTAGTAGTAGAAGATATAAGTACTTATTTTTATTCATATATCGAAGGTCTACTATATAATTATAATACTACTCACCCATGCAGTGCTACCGAAGCCAAGCAAACACTATAACAACTGTATTATCTGTATATACTGAAGGTCCTCCTCCTCTTTGGTTGGCAGTTGGGGAAAGACGTGAATGGGTACAATAAGAGTCAAGGCACTGCAATTAGCTGCTTATATCTCCCAACAACACCACCACCACCACCACCACTGCCTCCTGTCAAATCCGAGTGGTAGTGAGGATAGACTGGTGGGTTGGTTGGTTGGTGGGTTGGACTACTACTACTACTACTACTGTCACTGCTACTGTCTGTCTGTCTGTTGCTGCTTATTAGTGGTAGTGAGGATAGACTGGTGGGTTGGTTGGTTGGTGGGTTGGACTACTACTACTACTACTACTACTGTTACTGCTATAGTCTGTCTGTCTGTCTGTTGCTGCTTATGGGTACATGTGGACTTGAGGGTTATCGTTCGTCTGGCAACAGTAGTGGGTGGGTAGGTGGGTGGGTGTTGTTTTCAAGGGACATTAATTGGGTTGATAATTTATTTTTTCATTTATTATTATTATTATTATTATTATTGGCTGATAGATTAAAGGTACATTTTACTAGTTGCAACCCTTCATTATTTATTTTTTCATTTATTATTATTATTATTATTATTATTACAGTATCATATCATTATTGGTTTTTCTTAAGTATATAATTATATGTACAAATTATCAATACTGCATTTTTGGAATAGTCTATCAAGTTAATTATGTTTTGTACTCATTATTATATATTATTTATTTACACACACACCCACACACACACACACATGAGAATCAGTGTGTGTGTAATGCATGTGCACATAGAGATAACACACATGATACTAGGTCGGTACAGTCTAACAAACCACACACAAACACACACGTATCAAAGGAAGTCTAACAAACCACTAACCACACACACACACGTATCAAAGGAAGTCTAACAAACCACACACACACACACACACACACACAATCAAAGAAAGTCTAACAAACCACACACACACACACATCAAAGGAAGTCTAACAAACCACTAACCACACACACACATATCAAAGCAAGTCTAACAAACCACTAACCACACACACACACACACACATCAAAGAAAGTCTAACAAACCACTAACCACACACACACACACACACACACATCAAAGAAAGTCTAAGAAACCACTAACCACACACACACGTATCAAAGAAAGTCTAACAAACCACATACACACACACACACACACATCAAAGAAAGACTAACAAACCACACACACACACACACACACACGTATCAAAGGAAGTCTAGCAAACCACACACACACACACACACATCAAAGAAAGTCTAACAAACCACACATACACACACACACGTACCAAAGAAAGTCTAACAAACCACACACACACACACACACACGTATCAAAGGAAGTCTAACAAACCACTAACCACACACACACACACACACACATCAAAGAAAGTCTAACAAACCACAGACACACACACACACACACACACATCAAAGGAAGTCTAGCAAACCACTAACCACACACACACACACACACACATCAAAGAAAGTCTAACAAACCACTAACCACACACACACATATCAAAGAAAGTCTAACAAACCAATAACCACACACACACACACACACACACACATCAAAGAAAGTCTAATAAACCACTAACCACACACACACACACACACACACATAAAAGAAAGTCTAACAAACCACTAACCACACACACACACATCAAAGAAAGTCTAACAAACCACTAACCACACACACACACACACACACATCAAAGAAAGTCTAACAAACCACACACACACACACACACACACACACATCAAAGAAAGTCTAACAAACCACACACACACACACACACACACACACATCAAAGAAAGTCTAACAAACCACTAACCACACACACACACATATATCAAAGAAAGGGAACTATAATAGAGAAACACTTTTACAATAGCGTATAATTAATTAATATATTTTACATGATATTATACAAATAAAAATTAATGTAGAGAAACACTTTTACTATAGCGTATAATTAATTAATATATTTTACATTATATTATACAAATAATAATAAATGTAACATAGAGTTTATGGAATAATTAATGTCTACAGAAAATATCTTAATTAGTCTTGTATTATAATCTATGTAGAATAATTAAAGGTTTAGGGGGGTGCGGTAGTAGGGGACAGGCTTAGGGGGGGGGGACTGGGGGGGTGCGGGAATAGGGGACAGGCTTGGGGGGTGCGGGAATAGGGGGACAGGCTTGGGGTGGGTATAGAAAGCCTGTAACCTATTCCCGCACCCCCCTAACCCCCCCCCAAGCCTGTCCCCCTATTCCCACACCCCCTTAAGGACCCTGTGATCGTGTATGAGAATTAGAGGCTTCTGATTCCTCCTGACTATGCCACGAAACAAATAAGCTCCTTCTATGTAGGTGTGTGTGTGTGTGTGTGTTTCGTGGCAATATTTGAAGGACTCATTTACCACCTCCAATTTTCTGACAACATCACACACAGGGTCCCATAAGTTTCCCAATACAATATATAATAATAATAAAAGACAATTAAATTATCTTACAAACACACAAGTGAGCAATATCTATTTCTTCAGTACAGCCTCCTCCTTCTTCTTCCCATTACTACAACATTATAATATTATCTGTAGTTATTCTGGGGTAATGTGAGTAAAGTAGACACTAGATATTATAATTATGATGAATAAATAAATATCTGTATCCATCACTTATTTCATTTTTCCCTGGGTATACAGTGAATAATAAACACTTACTTCATTTTTCCCTTGATATACAATGAATAATAAATACTTACTTCATTTTTCCCTGGGTATACAATGAAAAATCAATACTTACTTCATTTTTCCCTTGATATACAGTGAATAATAAATACTTACTTCATTTTTCCCTTGATATACAATGAATAATAAACACTTACTTCATTTTTCCCTGGATATACAATGAATAATAAACACTTACTTCATTTTTCCCTGGATATACAATGAATAATAAATACTTACTTCATACACTGAATAATAAATACTTGTATCCACCACTTACTTCATTTTTCCCTTGATATACAGTGAATAATAAATACTTACTTCATTTTACCCTTGATATACAATGAATAAATACTTACTTCATTTTTCCCTTGATATACAATGAATAATAAACACTTACTTCATTTTTCCCTGGATATACAATGAATAATAAACACTTACTTCATTTTTCCCTGGATATACAATGAATAATAAACATATATTCATCTTATATTAAGGACCTACTGTCAATTATAAAAACTGTAACAGACAGCTACAGTACTTGTCCTTACATACATACATACTGTACATACATACTTATATACATATTTTATTACAGGGTATATAATTATTTATTAATGTGACTGGACTTAATTAATTATGGAGGTTGTACAGTGTTGGTAAGTGTGGGTTAACTGATTATTCCAAGCAACAGGACACCATTTATCTCTCCTTCCTTCATTTCTCTTTCTACACGTATAGTTTCTCTCCTTCTCCCTTCCCTCTCTCTCTCCTTCCTTCACTTATCTTTCTACACATATAGTTTCTCTCCTGTCCTTCCTATCCCCCCTCATTCTTCTCCCTTCCCTCTTACTCCCTCATTTACTGTACCTCTCCTTCCTTCAGATCTCTTTCTACATGTATCTTTCTCTCCTTCTCTCTTCCCTCTTATTCTCTCATTTATCTCTCCTTCCTTCAGTTCTCTTTCTCCCTTCCCTCTCTCTCCTCCTCCCTTCCCTTCTCTCTCTCTCTCTCCTCTGCTACCTACTACCTACCTACACTTCCAACTGTTCAGAGAGAGAGTCAAGGAATAGATCTCCACTAATGATCTTGGTTGTAGCGATGACATACTCTGGACCACCTGAAAGGGAGAATAATAATAATAATAATAATAATAATAATAATAATAATAATAATAATAATAATCATAATAATAATAATAATAATAATAATAATAATAATAATAATAATAATAATAATAATAATAACAATAATAATAATAATAATAATAATAATAATAATAAAATAAATTATATACATGATAATAACCTTAACTTAAATTAGGGACAATAAAGAGAAATTAAAAACAGCATCAGAACAAACTGACATATAGATTACCCTTCTTGATTGACTTACAGACTTACAGGTGGACTTATGGTCGTACTTACAGGTGGACTTATGGGTTGAC
Source organism: Petrolisthes cinctipes (assembly GCA_033782935.1). Lineage (NCBI taxonomy): Eukaryota > Metazoa > Arthropoda > Malacostraca > Decapoda > Porcellanidae > Petrolisthes > Petrolisthes cinctipes. Next base: position 67,054 of record JAWQEG010006114.1, read on the forward strand.
TTACAGGTGAACTTATGGATCACCCTTCTTTTTTGACTGACTTACAAACTTACCGATGGACTTACATGTGGACTTATGGGTTGACTTACAGATGAACTTATGGTGTGACTTACAGATGGACTTATGGGTTGACTTACAGATGAACTTATGGTGTGACTTACAGATGGACTTATGGGTTGACTTACAGATGAACTTATGGTGTGACTTACAGATGGACTAATGAGTTGTTTACCTTGATCGCCGCGTGTGGACAGGAAGCGTAGGGCAGCAATCTCAGAGTAAGTACACCCTCCAATGAAGAAAACCAATGCTGTCCCTCCCTCACCACTACTACTCACAGACCCACCTGAACCTCCTGTAAATATAATTACAAATATAAATATACAAACATTTTATTCATTGCCGCTACTTATTAATCTTTCCTTAAGGGGGTGCTTGGGGGGGGGGGGGGTAGAAAGCCTGTCCCCCTATTCCCGCACCCCCCACCTGAACCTCCTGTAAATATAAATACAAATATAAGTATACAAACATTTTATTCTTCTCCCTTATTGATCTTTCCTTAAGGGGGTGCTTGGGGGGGGGGGGGTAGAAAGCCTGTCCCCCTATTCCCGCACCCCCCATCTGAACCTCCTGTAAATATAATTACAAATATAAGTACAGTATACAAACATTTTATTATTCATCACCCTTATTGATCTTTCCTTAAGGGGGTGCGGGAATAGGGGGACAGGCTTGGGGATGGGGGGGGTTGAAAGCCTGTCCCCCTATTCCCGCACCCCCCATCTGAACCTCCTGTAAATATAATTAGAAATATATGTACACAAACATTTTATTCATTGCCGCTACTTATTGATCTTTCCTTAATGAAACAACAAGCATTAACTACAATAGGTTAGGCCTTTGATAGAATATGCAAGAAATTCTCAATATATTCTTTTAACACAGGACAATTAAGTCACTTAGTGTGTATGGTAAAGAAAGAATAACACAAGCCTGGGAAAAGCAAGAAATTCTCAATATATTCTTTTAACACAAGACAATTAAGTCACTTAGTGTGTATGGTAATGAATAACACAAGCCTGGGAAAAGCAAGAAATTCTCAATATATTCTTTTAACACGGGACAATTAAATCACTTAGTGTGTATGGTAATGAATAACACAAGCCTGGGAAAAGCAAGAAATTCTCAATATATCTTTTTAACACAGGACAATTAAGTCACTTAGTGTGTATGGTAATGAATAACAGAAGCCTGGGAAAACATTTTGTGGTCTTCAATGAGGGACTGAGAGGGACAAGTATATCAATAAATAATAAAAAAGTATAATTATCATGGGTCTACTTTACTGCAAGCACCTACGTCTCTGTCTGAGAGCTGATGGTAACTGTTGTGTTTCTGTGAGTGTTGGTCCAGGTAAGTGTTGTAGTACTCCAGTGATGGCTCTCCACCCAGGACCAGCCAAGTACTCCACTAGACGACAACTTAGAGGGGCATAACTGTAAAATATATAAAGAGGTAAAAATATACTTCAACTCTACCAAAAACAACTTAGAGGGGCATAACTGTAAATATATAAAGAGGTAAAAATATACTTCAACTCTATCAACGACAACTTAGAGGGGCATAACTGTAAAATATGTAAAGAGGTAAAAATATACTTCCAACACAACTCTACCAAAACCAACTGTAAATATATAAAGAGGTATATATACACTTCCAACACTATGAAACACAACTCACTCCCAACACTATAAAAAACAACTTAGAGGGGCATAACTGTAAATATATAAAGAGGTAAAAATACACTTCTAACTTTACCAAAAACAACTTAGAGGGGCATAATTGTAGTTCAAAAAAGAGTTAAATTTGGGTAGTGTTATTAAACCTACACTTACATAGATGCCCACAGTCTGGCATACATACATACACGCACATCCTTCCCAACCCAGTATAAGTATAAGCCAATGTGTGGAAGTATTTCACAGTGGTAATTAATACTTCCTAGTGCGAGTCTACTAATAAATTAAAACCTTACCCAGAATGTACATAGGCCATATCATTGGGGTCCTGTTCGCTGACATCGTCGACGGTGAGGTGTAGTGTCTTCCGGACGGTTGGGTAGGTGGAGCGGGCCTCTTGGGGGTACAGGAGCCTCACGGTGGCCAGGTTCTCCAGGGTCAGGATGTGGTGGAAGCCGTAGGTGTGTAGGAGGTCGCGTCGGTAGTGTTCCAGTACGCGGGGCTTCAGTCCGCCGTTCACCGCACACTGTAGGCACATCAGTCGTAACACCTGCCGCAAAAAAAACAAACAAATACGTAGATAAAATATGAATGTGCAAGATAAAAAAAAAAAAAAAAAAAAAAGTGTATATATATATATAAATTAATCTACCTGTCTGTCAAGTTAAAATACAATTAATCTGTCTGTCAAGTTAAAATACAATTAATTTACCTGTCTGTCAAATTAAAATACAATTAATTTACCTGTCTGTCAAGTTAAAATACAATTAATCTACCTGTCATTAAGTTAAAATTCAATTAATCTACCTGTCATTAAGTTAAAATTTAATTAATCTACCTGTCTATTAAGTTAAAATTCAATTAATCTATTACTTTATCTTTATATTACTTTACCAATTATACTTTCTCTTTATATTACTTTATCTTTCTATTACTTTATCTTTATATTACTTTACCAATATTACTTTATCTTTATATTACTTTATCTATATCTTGTACTTATGTGTGATAATACTGTACTATGATATGGGTATGAATCCCTGATATCATATGCAAGAACATCCATGGTGTAGGGAATGGTGTGGTACTGGTACGATGGCTCTATGGAGTCATCGTACAGGTACAGTCACAATCAAATAACCACCGACACTTTCCTTCCATCGTACAAATAAATCAGTATCATATCAAAATATAATCATACAACAACACCTTACGTCAACTCAACCCCCTCAATTATCATTATTATGAGGTGCTGCAAAATCATATATTCACGTGTTGTTCTTTATTACCAAGATATTTACTACGATGGAAGGAAAGTGTTGGTGGATATTATTATTATTATTATTATTATGAGGTGCTGCAAAATCATACACGTGTTGTTCTTTATTACCAAGATATTTACTACGATGGAAGGAAAGTGTAGGTGGATATTATTATTATTATTATTATTATTATTATTATGAGGTGCTGCAAAATCATACACGTGTTGTTCTTTATTACCAAGATATTTACTACGATGGAAGGAAAGTGTAGGTGGATATTATTATTATTATTATTATTATTATTATTATTATTATTATTATTATTATTATTATGAGGTGCTGCAAAATCATATATACATGTTTTGTTCTTTATTATCAAGATATTTACTATGATGGAAGGAAAGTGTTGGTGGATATTATTATTATTATTATTATTAAGAGGTGCTGCAAAATCATACATGTGTTGTTCTTTATTACCAAGATATTTACTACGATGGAAGGAAAGTGTAGGTGGATATTATTGATATTATTATTATTATTATTATTATTATTATTATGAGGTGCTGCAAAATCATATATACATGTGTTGTTCTTTATTACCAAGATATTTACTACGATGGAAGGAAAGTGTAGGTGGATATTATTATTATTATTATTATTATTATTATTATTATTATTATGAGGTGCTGCAAAATCATATATACATGTGTTGTTCTTTATTACCAAGATATTTACTACGATGGAAGGAAAGTGTAGGTGGATATTATTATTATTATTATTATTATTATTATTATTATGAGGTGCTGCAAAATCATACACGTGTTGTTCTTTATTACCAAGATATTTACTACGATGGATGAAAATTGTCGGTGGATATTTGATCGTACCGGTACTACACCATCGTATACACCACGAATGTTCTTGAATACGGCCCCCCATGATACGACATTCCCAGACTGACATTGTTTAGGGGTTCCTTCTGTGCAATCAAATCCTCAATGAATGGGTTGACCTTGTCCGTGTCCAAACCCTTAAGGAACTCCTGCTCCATCTGTAGTGCTGGTCGGAATTGTCCACATGATATCTTCTCCTTCAGTAGCTCAGCGATGGTTGTGTCTGTAAGGAAAGGCAGGCCAGGTATTCAATAACTGATTTAACTAGAAAATAAATACGGTTGATGTCTTTATTAATATTGTGACATGATATCTTCTCCTTCAGTAGCTCAGCGATGGTTGTGTCTGTAAGGAAAGGCAGGCCAGGTATTCAATAACTGATTTAACTAGAAAATAAATACGGTTACGGTTGATGTCTTTATTAATATTGTGACATGATATCTTCTCCTTCAGTAGCTCAGCGATGGTTGTGTCTGTAAGGAAAGGCAGGCCAGGTATTCAATAACTGATGTACTAGAAAATAAATACTGTTGGTGTCTTTTGTTAATATTGTGACATGATATCTTCTCCTTCAGTAGCTCAGCGATGGTTGTGTCTGTAAGGAAAGGCAGGCCAGGTATTTAATAACTGATTTAACTAGAAAATAAATACGGTTGGTGTCTTTGTTAATAATGTGACACTGCTGAAAATCTGAGTCATACTAGAGATAAATAGATGTAGGTGTATGATTCTTTATGACCACAACAACAACAACAACTGTATATTATTCAGTGTGTCTAGTATAAATAGATGTGGGTGTATAATTCTCTATGATATTATTCAGTGTGTCTAGTATAAATAGATGTGGGTGTATAATTCTCTATGATATTATTCAGTGTGTCTAGTATAAATAGATGTGGGTGTATAATTCTCTATGACCACAACAACAACAACACCAACAACAACAAACAACTATATATTATTATTGTGTGTGTACTAACGTGTAGCAACACTCTGTTTGTACTGTTCCAACTGTGGCATTCTCTGTACAAATTGCTTCAGCTCCCCGACTGTCTTGGCCGTGTGCCTCTCGTCGTACAGGGCCATGACGGACTTGGCGTGCCGTGAGAGTTTGGGGCCCACCGCCGAGAAGTTACAGTCGCGTATCTCGGCGTGAAGCACTTCCGCCCCGGAGAGCTGGATGGTCTTAGTCTGGGGTGTCATGGTATCCTCGGGGAAATCAACGGAGGAGGGAGCGGAGGTGTTGGATGGTCCTGACTTGGCAAACTTTTCCCCTGGTAGTTTGACTGTGCCTGAGGTTGAGAGATGATGTTATATTTTTTTACGACAATCAAAGTACTGTACAGTATCCCGGGAAAATTGTACCAAAGCTTATGAGATAAAGTAGGCCCTTGATAATAGATTATTGAATTTAACACATTTATCCTAGGAAAATTGTACCAAAGCTTATGATGAGATACAGTAAACCCTTGATATAAGATGATTAAATTTAACACATAAATCCTTTTACCGCAGGCTTAGTAAATCACTTAATATTATACAGCAGACCCTTGATATAAGATGATTAATTTTAGCACATTATTATTATATTCTTTTAAGACAGGCTCAGTAAATTCCTTAGTTAGTAATGAATAACAGAAGCCTGGGAAAACATTTGGTGGTCTTCAAGGAGGGAGACTGAGTGTAAAATGAAGTACAGGTAAGTGCTGGATAAAGGTATACAGTATATATTATTATTATTATTATTATTATTATTATTATTATTATTATTATTATTATTATTATTATTATTATTATTATTATTATTATTATTATTATTATTATTATTATACACGACTTGACTTACAATTGTTGATGGTAAAGAACTGGTGTATGAGTCCCTCGTATGTGAGTTGTGTGGCCAGGGGTGTGATGAGGTCCACTGAACGGTCAATCAGGATCAGCTGCTCAATCTGTGGCGTCACCTGATTGGAGGGACGGTTGAAGAATTATTGAGAGAGAGGGAGAAGGCAATATGTATGATAGATGGGGTTGCAAGTACGAAGGAAAAGAGGGAGGGAGAAGGTGATAGAAAGATGGGGTTGCAAGTGTGAAGGAAAGGAGGGAGGGAGAAGGTGATAGGAAGATGGGGTTGCAAGCATGAAGGAAAGGAGGGAGGGAGAAGGTGATAGAAAGGTGGGGTTGCAAGCATGAAGGAAAGGAGGGAGGGAGAAGGTGATAGAAAGGTGGGGTTGCAAGCATGAAGGAAAGGAAGGACAGTTTAAGGATTGAGAGGGAGGGAGAAGGCAATATGATAGGTGGGGTTGCAAGCACGAAGGAAAGGAGGGAGGGAGAAGGTGATAGAAAGGTCGGGTTGCAAGAACGAAGGAAAGGAGGGAAGGAAAAGGTGATAGAAAGGTGGGGTTGCAAGCATGAAGGAAAGGAAGGACAGTTGAAGGATTGAGAGGGAGAGAGGAAGGTGGGGTACGACAGGAAACAGAACCAAATGAACAAAAACAATAGAATGGAAGAATCAGTTACTCCAGATTTACCAAACAGCAAATATTAACATTCAGAACTAACTACCATATAAAAAAGCAACAAACATTAATTATCAACAACACAACAAAACCAGTAAAGAAATTATAAATACAGTAAATAAATTGGGGAAAACTAAGACTTATAAAAATTTGCCGTACACATTTGAAATAATATTAACCCGTCAATACCCCAATGCCTAGTGCCTCACCTGTGGTTCATTGCCTCCCATCTCCCTCCGAAGGCGTACCATGAGATCGTACACCTTGGTGGCGGCCTCTCCTTTACCGAATATATTGGGTATGAGGCCGAACACTCCCTGGATGGTCATTAAGGCCTGTGCTACAAGGAAGAGGCCTGTGGGGTCTTTGTTTAGGTGAAGGTCCTGTTGGGGGAGGAAGGCAAGGTTCAGTCTCAAATAAAAAAAATATATATTATGGGGATATTATGGGGATAGTATTTATTATGGGATAAGTATACATATGTTTCATTAGAGTGCCTTGATATCTCCAAATTATACTGTACTAGGAAATAAGGCCAGGTTAACAAAAATAATGGTGTCCTGTTATTTGGAATATATAGTTTGGAGGAGTCATTTGTTTCAGGGTCGATTTCACAGTGGTATTCGTTTGTAAGCTTCCTAACCAACCACACTTGTAAGGCTTCATATTATTCCAAAAGCTGAGTATCTACATTCACAAAATCTATCAAACAGTTAGATAATGATGATCACTGCATAATTTACTCACCAAATTCGTTAAATAATTGACCATTAAGTCATTTACACGGGTAAGATTCTTTCGTTTGCGTGCTTACAAACCACTACCAACCACTGTGGAATCAACCCTAAAAGTCTACCAACACTGCACTAACCCCTTAATTAATAATATTGGATAAAGATACAGGACTGTGTAATGCAGATATCTCCATGGATGAGACACAGAAAGGGAGAAAATATCAACATAAAAACCAATCAATTAGAAGTGAGAGAAATACTATTAACCACAAGAATTCGAACACACGTTGTTGTTTTACAGGGTTTACAACACATACAAAAATGTAAGTGTACAGCCACAATCATATATCCACCTACACTTTCCTTCCATTGTAGTAAATATCTTGGTAATAAAGAACAACACGTGTATGATTTTGCAGCACCTCATAATAATAATAATAATAATAATAATATCCACCGACACTTTCTTTCCATCGTAGTAAATATCTTGGTAATAAAGAACAACACGTGTATGATTTTGCAGCACCTCATAATAATAATTGAGGGGGTTGTTGAGTTGACATAAGGTGTTGTTGTATGATTATATTTTGATATGATACTGATTTATTTGCACGATGGAAGGAAAGTGTCGGTGGTTATTTGATTGTGGCTGTACATAACTGCAAAACAACATTATAATTAGATTTGTTGTTTTACTAATCACTGAGTCACTATATTGACCATTCATTGCAGTACTTCAAGAATAAAATTACATCTTTTTACATATAGCCTGTGAACGAATTTCTGTGGCCAACCGTACAATGTAAAAAAATATTGTACACTCGCAATCCAAAATTTGTATCCAGGTCTTGTTGTTGAAGTTTCGAAACATTTGACACACTAGTGAACCAATTACAACGCTTATCCTGTTTCATATTTGTATCCAGGTCTTGTTGTTGAAGTTTCGAATTATTTGACATACTAGTGAACCAATTACAACGCTTATCCTGTTTCATATTTGTATCCAGGTCTTGTTGTTGAAGTTTCGAATCATTTGACATACTAGTGAACCAATTACAATGCTTATCCTGTTTGGTATTTGCCTGAGCTCACTTAATCAATACTCGATCAGGCTATTTTCGAAGCAAGCCTGGATACTGTACATATTTTGGATTGCGAGTGAGTGTACCGCCTTACCCTATAGCACATTGGGAGCTCCATGGATGCAAGGTCACTCTCAATCCTATACAGCAACAGTGGGAGTTCCCTGATGGAGGAGAAGGAGCCGTGGACTTGGTGTTCCTCGAGTCTCTGCTCACACAGGAGGGACATGCGAGGAACGAGCCAGAGGTGGTATTCCTTCTTGTTGTTGTTCCCTCCACCCTGAACCTCGTCCCTGAAAAATAAATTACCGGTAGTTGATGAGTCTCGGTGAAAAATTAGTTGAAAAATTAGTTGATAAATTAGTTGAAAAATTAGTTGATAAATTAGTTGATAAATTAGTTGATGAATTAGTTGATGAATTAGTTGATAAAATAGTTGATAAATTAGTTGATGAATTAGTTGATGAATTAGTTGATAAATTAGTTTATAAATTAGTTGATAAAATAGTTGATAAATTAGTTGATAAAATAGTTGATAAATTAACTGAATAGTTGATATATTATTTGATGAATTAGTTGATGAGTTGATAAATTAATTGAATTGTCGACATATTATTTGATGAATTAGTTGATGAGTTGATAAATTATTTCATTAATTAGCTGATTAGATGATATATTAGCCTAGTTGATGAGCTGATAAATTAGTTGATTACAGAAACTAATGTCAGTGTAATATTTAGTACATAAGTATTTCCCAAAGTTTCCACCTATAATTTTCCACAAAACATCATGAGGTTTCTATATTCTTTGAGTGAATTAACTTATATCTGTCCCGTTAATGAGAGAATTAATTTGTCGACTATATGGTAAACAGCTGCTAATATCGGTGTAATAATATTTTGAGCAAGCATGAATGTTTTCCAATGTTTATTTATTAATTTATTTGGTTATTTATTCATTTATTTATTTATTTAATTATTGTACACTTGCAGACTACAATCTCTCGCCCACCTGAGTCGAAGCCCGAGATCTGAAGCAGGCAGTTTCTGGATGACAACCCACTCAAACCATCAAGAGGACACACACACACACACACACACACACACACACACAAACACACACACACACGCACAAACACACACACACACACACACACACACACACAAATACACACACACAAACAAACACACACACACACACACTCACAATCCAAAATATGTATCCAGGCTTTGCTTTGAATAGACTGATCGAGTATTAAGCGAGCTCAAGCAAATATGAAACAGGATAAGCGTTGCAATTGGTTCACTAGTATGTCAAATGATTCATAAGTTCAACAACAAGTCCTGGATACAAATATGAAACAGGATAAGGATTGTAATTGGTTCACTAGTATGTCAGACAAATGATTCAAAACTTCAACAACAAGACCTGGATACAAATGTGAAACAGGATAAGCGTTGTAATTGGTTCACTAGTGTGTCAAATGATTCATAAGTTCAACAACAAGACCTGGATACAAATTTTAGATGGTGAGTGTACAGTACATCACACAAACAAACAAACAAACCCACATTCTAAGCTGTTGGTTAATCTTGTCCATGATGCGTGTCAGAGGTCTGGCTAGGAAGATGATGTGAGCCACGGTGCTGGGCGGTAACTTGTTGTCCGTGATATAGAACATCTTGCACACGTCGTGGGTCCGAAGGAAGGAATAGTCCGCCACCAGGCTGAACGGACCGGCCAACTTCTCATCCCATACTATAGCCTTGAAGGGGGTGCGGGAATAGGGGGACAGGCTTAGGGGGGTGCGGGGTTTTTTTTGAGGGGGTCGAGGGTGTGTGGAAGTAGGGGGACAGGCTTTAGGGGGTGTGTGGGAGTAGGGGGACAGGCTTTGGGGGGTGCGGGGGGTTTTGAGGGGATCGAGGGTGTGTGGGAGTAGGGGGACAGGCTTGGGGGGGGTTAGGGGGGTGCGGGAATAGGGGACAGGCTTTCTACCCACCCCAAGCCTGTCCCCCTATTCCCGCACCCCCCCAGTCCCCCACCCAAGCCAGTCCCCCTACTCCCGCAACCCCTTACGGGACCATGAATTGTGATGTAGTTAGAAAATTGAAGGTTAGTGAGTCCTTCAAATATTGAATATGACCTATCTTGGAAATGGGGCATTTGTGGGTATTTATTGAAAAAATTACCGTTTTGTAGCAGTGTTGCCAGATCCGGCTAGGTCCCAGTATTTTGCCCCGGTCATTTTCTGTTATTTACCACGGTTATTTCCCGGTAGTTTACCCAGGTTAGGTCCCGGTAGTCTGCCCAGGTTAGGTCCCTGTAGCCTGATGCGGTCTAGGTTAGGTTAGGTCAGGTAAGGTCAGGCTAATTTCAAAATGCCCCATTTGAATATGCCCTATCTTGGAAATGGGGCATTTGCGGAGGAAATGCCATAGAAGAAAATAGTCTTAGAATGGTCTTAATAAGTAGGTAATGAAGGTAGAAAAACCGTACACAATAACGGTAATTTATTCAATATTTACCATTAATTCTACTGAGTCTATGTTAAAATACCGTAATAATTAATTCATGTTATATCGAGAGTAAGTCGATACGCCCACTTTCCAGAAACATGGCTATTTTAACTCATATTTTCTACTAATATAACACAAATAAATAAATAAATAAACTCATAAATTCATAAATAAAACACTTACCTTTGTACCAGGAACACTGTCTAATAAATTAATTAAATCTAGACGTGTTGCCTCTTTAATTAAGGCCAAATCCACCTTCCCTCCCGTCATCTTAAAAAAATTGGTTTGTTTGTTTACATGTATCAGTGTTGCCAGGTCTGTTTTGGTGTGACGGACGCAGTGTTGCCAGGTCTGATGATGACGTGTGGGACTCAGTGTTGCCAGGGTCTCCTTGATGTCTAATAATTTTCCCTAACTTCACCTTTTATTAGAATTTCCTTTATTTTTGGCCTCAATAATTAATTCCTTGTTTTTTTTTTAAATCTTTTTGGTATTTTTTTTCCCATTTTTGACTCAATAATTAATTCCCTGTTTTTTTTTTATTCATGAACATTGACGATCTTTTTGGTATTTTTTTCCATTTTTGACTCAATAGTTAATTCGCTGTTTTTTCACTTTTGAACATTGACGAAGTTTTTGGTATATTTTCCCTTTTTACCTTAATAATTCCCTGCTTTTTATTCTTGAACATTGACGATCTTTTTGGTATTAATTTCGTCTGGTAGAAATTTCCCTGTTTACTCTTGAATAATCTGCTGTATATAATTTCCCTGTGTGGACTTCAAAATTCCCTAAAAAAACAGAGAAATATTCCCACACCCGCTGGCAACACTGAGATGAAAGAATCCACAGTACTATTAGGATTGTTATAAGGGATCGAATTCTTTTACCATTTTTTTTCAGTCTTTAGATTAGTGAAATATAATGACTGTGGTTTGATTCAATTAACACAAATAATTAAATAAACAACTATATATGTAACAAAAATAAAAATTAACTTCAAATTATATAATCCTGTGAATACGAGATAATAGTATTCTGGCATTAGCAGGTACAAATAATAGAAATATTTCCTAATTTTTTATTATTTAGCATATAAAAAAACTTGTATTTAATTTATAAGAGTATCCTATAACACAATATTGTCATTTCAAAACTTTATAGAGATATTGAACCCTGAGTACCCGGTAAGTTTATGTCATCTATACAATCAATATCCCACCCTCCATTGGTAGACTCGCGCCACGATCAGCTGCTGCGGGTTAGCTAGCCATTGAGCCCTAGAGACGACCTACCGAATGGGGGGGGGGAGGGGGGGGCAATGGATTGGAGGGGGGTCTAGGAGGGAGGGGGAAGGGAGGATTAGGGGGGAGGGAAAGGTGGGGAGATGGCGAAGGGAGGAAGAGGGGGGAGGGAAAGGTGGGGAGATGGCGAAGGGGGCGAGGGAGGGGGGAAGGGGAAGGAACGAGAGGGGGGCAGGGGAAGGAACGAGGGGGGTGCTGATGGGACACGAGGGGGGGAAGAGGGGGGAGGGAAATGTGGGGAGATGGCGAAGGGGGCGAGGGAGGGGGGAAGGGGGGGCTGATGGGACGAGAGGGGGGCAGGGGAAGGTGGGGGGGGCAGAGGGGGAAGGAAAAGGTGGGGAGATGGCGAAGGGGACGTGGGAGGGGGGAAGGGGAGCTGAAGGGGCAGGGGAAGGAACGAGGGGGGGGGCTGATGGGACGAGAGGGGGGCAGGGGAAAGTGGGGGAGGGCAGGGGAAGGAACAAGGGGGGGCTGATGGGACGAGAGGGGGGCAGGGGAAGGAACGAGGGGGGGGGGCTGATGGGACGAGAGGGGGGCAGGGGAAGTTAGGGGGGGGCAGAGGGGGGGCATGTAAGATATCAGAGAGGAGCTACTAGGCTAGGGCAGTCGGGGTCGGAATTCCCTACAGAAAGGACATATTTATATTACGGGGGGCAAGTGATTAAATACCCTATATAATTTTTCAAAGTTATAATTATTCCAGTATACTTTAACCTATACTGTACACTGGTGGATATATTCTTCCTTTATTTATTTATTTATTTATCTATTTAATTAATACTTTACTTACTCGGTGCGACGTAAGGTTAATTAACTTCTTGTTGTTTTACTACGTGAGGAAAATCAAGCAAAGATGTCCATTATTATAGATGGTAAGGAGATTATAATTAAGGTTATATTTTTTGATCTTGTGAATATTTCCGTGGGTCATATGCAAGAATATTATTAATTAAAGGGAGTATAATTCACTTTTATTACATTGTAGTGCCATGATTATTCCAAAGTATGGGTAAGAAGAATTATAAGGTTATATTTTGATCTTGTGAATATTTCCATGGGTCCAATGCAAGAATATTATTAATTAAGGGGGTAATTCACTTTTGTTACATTGTAGTGCCATAATTATTCCAAAGTATGGGTAAGAAGAATTATAAGGCTATTATATTTTGATCTTGTGAATATTTCCGTGGGTCATATGCAAGAATATTATTAATTAAAGAGGTAATTCACTTTTGTTACATTGCAGTGCCATGATTATTACAAATTAAAGTATGGGTAAGAATAATTATAAGGATATATTTTGATCTTGTGAATATTTGTATGGGTCCTATGCAAGAATATTATTAATTAAGGAGGTAATTCACTTTTGTTACATTGTAGTGCCATGATTATTCCAAATTAAAGTATGGATAAGAATTATAAGGCTATTATATTTTGATCTTGTGAATAATTATTTGGTACGAATCTTTTTGGGTCATATGCAAGAATATTATTAATTAAGAGGGTAATTCACTTTTGTTACATTGCAGTGCCATGATTATTCCAAATTAAAGTATGCCAGGAAACAGGACCATAAAAAAAAAAAAAAAAAAAAAAATAATAATAATAATAATAATGGTGTTCTGTTGTTGCTTGGAATAATTTGGAGGAATCAGTTGCTCCAGATTTACCAACACTGTACTTCTCCCTTAATTTGATGGTGTGGTATCAGTACGATGGATCTATAGACACACAATTAACAGAGCCATCGTACCGGTACCACGTATGCCGTCGTATACACCATGAATATGTTCTTGCATACGGAACATTTATTTTCTTCTCTTCTCTCTCCGTTGATATGAAAACAATTATGTAATCACCTATCATTTATTTATTATCTATTATCTGACTATAATTATTAATGAAGGCATGATTAATCACTTGTTAATTGCTGTTAATATCATGTTTTTTCTATTTGCAGAGGAGGAGTTTAAGGAAAAACTGATAAGGAATATGAAAAAAGAGGTGAGTAGGCTACACATATGGATTATTAGGCTACGAGTAGGCTATGTAGTGAAAGTCATATGTTAAGCCACAATTAAATATTTATCCACCTACACTTTCCTTCCATCGTATAATAATAATAATAATAAATATAATATCCACCAACACTTTCCTTCCATCGTAGTAAATAAATATCTTGGTAATAAAGAACAACACGTGTATATATGATTTTGCAGCACCTCATAATAATATAATAATAATAATAATAATAATATCCACCAACATTTTCCTTCCATCGTAGTAAATAAATATCTTGGTAATAAAGAACAACACGTGTATATATGATTTTGCAGCACCTAATAATAATAATAATAATAATAATCTTGGTAATAAAGAACAACACGTGTATATATGATTTTGCAGCACCTAATAATAATAATAATAATAATAATCTTGGTAATAAAAAACAACACGTGTATGATTTTGCAGCACCTCATAATAATAATAATAATAATGATAATGATCTTGGTAATAAAAAACACGTGTATGATTTTGCAGCACCTAATAATATTAATAAATAATAATTGAGGGGGTTGTTGAGTTGACATAAGGTGTTAATTGTTGTATGATTATATTTTGTCATAATTTTGATATGATATTGATTTATTTGCACGATAGAATGAAAGTGTTGGTGGTTATTTGATTGTGGCTGTACCTTACCTTATTAATTAGTCTAGTAGTTTAACTAAGTCATATTATTAATTATGTTATTCAAAGTTACGAAATACATACACAAGTTAAAAGTAGATCCAGGTTTCAAAATTTTTATCGTATATAAGGATTTTCTGTCTTTTTAATACACTATACAATAAATTAGGTTAGGTTACATTAGTTTAAATTATATGATATTAGGTCAAAATAAAAAAATACACAAGCCAAAAAGAGAGGTTTCAAATATTTTATCGTAGGTATGATATATATTTTGATTTTCTATCATATAATACACTATTCAACTCAAAGACACTGAATGATGTTAGGTTAGGTTACATTAGTTTAAATTATATGATAATTATTCAAAGTAAAGAATTACGTAAGCCAAAAAGAGAGGTTTCAAATATTTTATCGTAGGTATGATATACATTTTGATTTTCTATCTTTTAATACACTATTCAACTCAAAACACATATGTTAGGTTAGGTTACATTAGTTTTAGTTCTATGTTATTAGGTCAAAATAACGAAATACACAAATAAAAAAAGAGAGGTTTCGAAAATTTTATCGTAGGTAAGATGTATATTATTATTTTCTATCATATAATACACTATTCAACTCAAAGACACAGAATGATGTTAGGTTAGGTTACATTAGTTTAAGGTCTATGTTATTAGGTCAAAATAAAAAAATACACAAGCCACAAAGAGAGGTTTCAATTTTTTTTATCGTAGGTAAGATGTATATTATTATTTTTCTGTCTTTTAATACACTATACAACATGTAAGGTTAGGTTGCATCAGTTTAAGGTCTACGTTATTTGGTCAAACTAACGAAATACACAAGTCAAAAAGAGAAATGTCATTAATTTAGCCAAGGAAATATATATTCAGTCAAACACAATACTATGGGTCGATTCCACAGTGGTTGGTAGTGGTTTGTAAGCACGCAAACGAAAGAATATTGTCCGTGTTAATGACTTATGGTGAATTATTTAATGAATTTGGTAATCATCATTATCTAACTGTTGGATAGATTTTGTGAATGTGGATACTCAGCTTTTGGAAAATAATGAAGCCTTACAAGTGTGGTTGGTTGGGAAGCTTACAAACCAATACCACTGTGGAATCAACCCTATGTTTCGACACAGATGTTAGCAGGTTAGGTTACATTAGTTTAAGTCTTATGTTATTTTAAATAGCAAAAATACGTACGTAAGCTAAGAGGAAGGATTTCAGGAATTTAACTATTTGGAAATAATTAGGTATTCTGTCAAACTCTACAATATGTTAATTAAGAATAGGGGGACAGGATTGGGGGGGTGGAGATGTTTGGGGGGTGCAGGAATAGGGGACAGCAGGCTTTCTGCCCACCCCAAGCCTGTCCCCTTATTCCTGCACCCCCCAAACCCCCCCCCCAAGCCTGTCCCCTTATTCCTGCACCCCCCAAACCCCCCCCCCCCCCCAAGCCTGCCCCCTATTCCCGCACCCCCTTAAGGCCCTCAGAGTAGCCAAAAAGAGATATTTCAGTAATTTAGCCATAGGAAAAAAACATTCTATCAAATCATACA